>KZ857217.1:220228-288420 GCA_003351005.1 Cystobasidiaceae sp. HBUAS51001 | reverse complement strand
CCCCCCCCCCCCCCCCCCCCCCCCCCCCCCCCCCCCCCCCCCCCCCCCCCCCCCCCCCCCCCCCCCCCCCCCCCCCCCCCCCCACCCGGACATTCGAGGAGATGGGCGACTTGCCAGCTCAAAATGACGAGCGAGTCTCCACCTAGAACGATTTAGGCCACCGCTGCAGCCGTCTGCAGAGTCCTCTATGCCCTTCCGTCCCCCGTATAGCAGCTCTTTGCTTGCACCTAACTCAGCCCAGCTCGCGATCACCATCCCGGATCTTCCAAAGCACCGAGTTCGTTTGAAAGCTTCTTCAGTTGGAATTGAGTTGGCCTTGGGTGTTTGTGCGCTGCCCGCGCTCCGAGCCAGCCGCGCATAGCAGATGTTGGGTGCGGTTGACGGACCAGAGAACCGGCTGAGCGACAGTGAGCAGCGAGGCTCTTCGTCGAGAGTCGTCTTGCAGAGACTCGCCCTGGCAGGTCAGTCCTCGAAGCATTTGTGCATGTCTGAAGGGCTCACCTGCTCATCATAGCGAGCCATGAAAGCCAGTGGTCGCATAACTAGAGAGCATGCACGTGCAGCGGCGAGAGAGGCCGTCCAAACAGCCGCCTCCTCTGTTGTCAGGCGCGGCCGAAGACGGTAATAGTCTGACTTGGGACGAGGTGACTGTCAGAACCCCTCGAGGTCGACCTTGTTTTCGCTCTTCCAAGGCTCTTGATACCGTACTGACGCTGCATTCCCTTGCCACTCGACCTTTCTCGTCTTCTTCGAAGTTACTGGGTGCTTTGTTTGCCAGACCGCCTTGTATCGACCAAAGCATGCGATTCTGAGACGATCGCCGAGCGGAGTACTTCTTGAAACAGTCGACGAGGTCTCTCTCAATTGTATGAAAAGATGAGCCAGCATGAGCTGAAGAAGGGTGAATGAAAGGATTAGGAAAGTCCTATGCAAAAGAGCATGTCTTGCCGCGTCGTTGATTTCGCTGGCAGCTTCTTGTTGTCTTCCTTGCCGTGCCGTGGATTACCGCGTCCAGAGAAGGGGGGCTAGAGAGATATCAGCAAGTCCAAGACACCTATTCAACAAATAGCAAGCGGAGAGAGTGATGAAACGGATGCAAAAAGAGAAGCAAGGACAGCCAGATTCCAAGAAGAGCTGCTGCCAGCTCGATTTGTGGCTTTTTCCATCGGAATAATGTCCGCTCCGCCCGCAGTCTTGATCTTGTCCACGAGAAAGCGAGATCGGAGCTGAGTCTCCTCGTATGTCATCGGACTTGTGCAGGAGGACCGTCTACGTGCTGACACGACCCAAGGTGGGACGCAGGCTGCCGCTCTATGCGCATGCGTGATGGATCAAGCTAGGTCGGGCTGAGGGGGCGCATTGGGGCTGGAATCGAGGCTCGAGCATGGTCAGCTGCGTCTGTGAAAGCGAGCGTGAAGTCGTAGGGCGTCCATGATTACTGCTTGTATAGCAGCAGTGAGTACGTAGCTGCGTGTGTGTGTGGGAGAGAGGAGAGCACAACTTGTAGCTGCTTCATGGGCTGGACCAGGCCAGAGGATGATCGAGGATTTGACGACAGACAGCGAGCAAGGTGGACAGCGTGACAGCTTGACCAGCGGGCGACTCTCTTGACACCACACAACAATGTCCTATGTAAGCCAGTCCCACTCTTCTTGTCATGGGTATGATGCTGAGTCTCCCCACGTGTGCCGCCAGTTCCTGCCCGCCCTCAAGTCGGGCTGGCACGTCGACCAGGCTATCCTCGCTGAAGAGGACAGGGTAGTCGTCATCCGCTTTGGACACGATTGGGTGCGCTCATCTACACCTCCACAAGCTTCTCATGCGTGCATACAGCTGACTGTCGCTGCTGCTGCTGCTGCTGCTGCTGCTGCTCTTCGACCTGGCTTGGGTCAAACGACGATGATGATACCACCTCGCAGGACCCAGATTGCATGGTCATGGATGAGACACTACACAGCGTATCTGAAAAAGTCAAAAACTTTGCTATCATCTGGAAGGTAGACACCTCTCAAGTGCCCGATTTCACAAAGGTGCGTCTTGGCTGTTTTATGCCGTCGTAAACGCCCAGTGCCATCTCGACTAGTTTAGCTGACTCGTACTTACTTTTGATGCCTGATGGCATGGCACGATAGATGTACGAACTGTATGACAAGGTCAGCACACCTTTTTTCATGGTGCTCTTTCAAGGTCCAGTACAGCGCCAGCGCATGCAGCATTGCAAGCTCGTCAGACACGCCGCATGCACTGGTCATGTCATCACATGACACAAGCGCGCCGCATTCAGTTACACGAGAGACGCTACAGCTGCTGCTGTGCTAGTGCTGAAGGCTTGCACGTCTGTATACTCCAGCTCGGTCCAAGAAGCTGACGCCACCTCTGTCCAATTTGCTAGGTCACGGTCATGTTCTTCTACCGGAACAAGGTGGGCCTGAACCACTCTACAGAAGTCCATTGATATATACAGCTGAACAGTGTGTTTGATTGTCGCAGCACATCATGATTGATCTGGGCACGGGCAACAACAACAAGATCAACTGGGCGATGGAGGACAAGCAAGAGATGATTGATATCATCGAGACAGTGTACCGGGGTGCCTCGAAGGGACGAGGGTGCGCACGCTCACGTTACAAGACTATGCTTACTCGTTACATGGCTGAACTCGTCTCTCGCCGTATGTGCTCTCCAGTCTGGTCGTTTCTCCCCGAGACTATTCTACGCGGTTGCGGTACTAGACTGTCCTCTTTTTCGAGAGGTTGTAATGGTCTGGCAGTACCCGTATCAGCAGTCGGACTTTCATCATGTCGTTGTACAGCTGCAAAAGAGAGAGATGCACATGGCAGAGGTGCACATACATGCTTCTCGCTGGGCCATTTGCGATTGCCGTGATTTGCTGGTCCATCCAGCTCGCCACCTCGCCACCGGCTATTGCAGTCCAGGCTGGCCGGAGACCTTTGAAAGGAACGCGCGAGGGTCAAGAAGAGCGAGCAACAAGGCTTGTCTTTGTCACTACCATCCATACAAATCTGTCTCTTTTGCTCGTCATGTCCTCCGCCTATGCTGAATTCGCAAAGCCACTCCCTGTAGCGAACAAGTCGGGCAAGACATACACGCGCAAGCAAGTGGCAGAGGTGAGCATTCCATCACTCTCGTGTTGCTGTGGATCCAGAGCTAATGTTATTGCGTATACGCAGCACAACAAGAAGGGCGATTGCTGGATCGTCGTCGATACTGCCGTCTAGTCAGTCCTTGTCCTGTCCATGTTTGCGCGGTGCTCTCCTGCCTGGGACACGCATGCGCAAGGAGGACGACAAAGCTGACGAGCATCATGACTCTCCCTTCTCATGAACACCTGTCCTACCGCTCTCGTGCTTATCCATATGCCCTTGCAGCGAGTGAGTCGACGTGCCTTTCCCGTTATGGCTTCCAAGACGCTCAAGACTGACCCCGATCATGCTGCTGCTCCATTCGAACCCTGCCGCACTACTGCTACCCACACCAACCTCTCTACATCCTCCTCCTCCACACTGCCTCCTCGTTACCACCATCGCAGCCTATCCAAATTCGCTGCCTTGCATCCAGGCGGCGAAGGCGTCCTGTACGACGCAAGTGTCGCTGGCAAAGATGCAACCGCCATATTCTTTGGCTTGCATCGCGCTTCGGTCCTTGAAAAGTACGAAAGGTTGATTATCGGTCAGGTGGGTGCTTATGCCAGAGAGAGAGAGAGAGGAAAAGAGCGACTCGATGGACGACAATCTGAAAGGTGGCTTCACTGATGATGTGCTTGCCCTTCCTCTTTCTGGTTTTGACGTTGGTATTCTGGCAGATTGAGAATGAGAAACCTCAAGTCATCGTACCCCAGAGAGCAACTCTGTCCCCTGTACCCTTTGCGGAGCCGGCTTGGCTGTCAAAGGGCTACCACAGCCCGTACTACAGTGTAAGTTTGCTTCCCGAAACATAGATCAACCATAGCTCAATATATATCTGGCTCGCGCTCTCTGTTGAAAATGTGCAGGACTCGCATCGCAAGCTTCAAAAGCAAATGCGCTACTTTTTCGACACATATGTCAAAGATGAAGCTGCTTTGCACGAGCTAAACAACAAGCGACCTACTGAAGCTCTAGTGAAACGAATGGGAACGCCAGAATGGCACCTCAATGCTATGCGTCTTGGACCTGGAAAACATCTACATGGCCTCACCCTGCCTGGTGGATTGAAGGGCGAGGAATTTGATTATTTCCACGAGATGATCATTACGCAGGAAATGGCACGTATTGGAACTAGAGGTTATTCAGATGGATTGTTGGGTGGAATGGTCATTGGTCTTCCGCCGGTCATGAGTGCGTTCGAAACGATATTACAAGGCCGGGGCTTCACTGGCCTCTCACTGACCTCAGTCCTTTTCGTCAAAACGCGCAGACTTTGGCAACCCAGCACTGCAAAAGAAAGTCGTCCCCGCAGTGCTGAGCGGTGAAAAGTACATTTCGCTAGCGATTTCCGAAGCTTTTGCAGGATCCGACGTTGCTGGTCTACGATGCACAGCTACTAAATCTGAAGATGGAAAATATTGGTACATCAATGGAACCAAGAAATGGATCACCAATGGTGATTTTTCGGATTATTTTACTGTGGGATGCAAGACTGGCAAAGGCTTGACTGTTTTTTTGGTCGAGAGGGACGATACCGTCGATACCAAACTGTGGGTGTCAATCTATCAGGATGCAAAGGGGGGTTGTACTGATGTTTCTATATGAATAGCATCAAGACGTCGTATTCTACTGCTGCAGGAACAGGTAAGCCCTTCGGTCCCTCGGAGATCGGCCATCACGTGCTGAGACGTCCGCCACCAGCCTATATCACTTTCGACAACACCAAGGTCCCTGCTGAGAACATGCTAGGCCGAGAAGATGACGGCTTGCGTGTCATTCTCTCCAACTTCAATCACGAGCGTTGGGTCATGTGCGCTGGTGCTGCTCGAGGTGAGGGTGTTTGCCACCAGCCGGTACTTGGTGGGGAGGCGCTGACATGACCTGGACTTGGTAGGTGCAAGGTACATTGTTGAAGAATGCCTCAAATGGGCGACACAACGGGCAGTTTGTACGTGATACAGATCCTTCCAGTGCATTTGGCTATAATTGAGCCAGATTGCCTTGGTCACAGTTGGAAAGCCGCTCATCGCCCAGCCGGCCATTCGCCAGAAGTTTGCGCACATGTATGCCCTGGTCGAGTCTGGTCAAGCTTGGCTCGAGCAGATCACCTATCAAATGACCAAGATGAGCTACAAGGAGCAATCTGATCTGCTCGCCGGTCCTATCGGTGAGTGTTCGCGCGCCAGCAGCACGCCCAATTTACGGCTAATGTACTTCGCACTTTAGGCTTGCTCAAGATGCGGCTGACTCGCAACCTGCATGAGATTGCAGATGACGCCGTACAGGTACGGCGCTTGCTCCTAGCCTCACAGTCATTTGACGAGTATGGAGCTGAGGTACTGAATGCGCAGATCTTCGGAGGTCGCGGTATTACCAAGGGTGGTATGGGTGTTCACATTGAGACCTTCCAGAGAACGTACAAGTTTGATGCTCTTCTCGGAGGAGCAGAGGAGGTAAGCACACTTGTTTGCAAAGCCAGTCTGCCGCAGTCGATGCTGAGTAACGGTTTGCTTGTAGATTCTTGGAGACCTCTTTGTCAGGCAGGCAATGCGCAAGATGCCAAAGGCCGTGCTGTAATAGCCTCCGGCCTTTTTTCGCTTTCAAGCTGCGTTTGATACCCCTGTCGTTTGCGTCACGACTATTAGCATGACAGTACACGTTCTGCACGGCCATTCATGTTGCGCTTTCTCGAGCTTTTGGATGAGTTTACAATGCTTGTGCAAATGTTTTTTTGTTCATCGTCAGCAGTCATCCATTATCGCTTCTAGCACTCAGAAATGCAATGATCTGAATTGCTCTAGCATGAAACTCTAAGCATGATTCCCGACATTACAGTCATAGGGTGCCCTAGAACAATAGTGCGATGACGGAATCCCAAAAGTATAAAAGACAAGCAGAAGTGGCGCTTCTATGCAAATCCAGCGGGCCCAACACACTGAGCAGCATCATGGTTGCAATGGTCGAAAGCGAGATTAGCGGTATTCCGCGATGAGACTTTCGTTGAAGCCAGGGTGTCCAGAAGCAAGACGATACAGCTGGGCGTACAGAGGAAAGGAATGGAAGGTGACCAAAAAAAATCAGTGAAAGCAGAGGCATAGCGCCAGTCGTCATAAGGTAGAACGTACCATGTCTCGGTCAAAGGAGGCGCCTTGCCAATTGAAGCTCTCAAAATTGTCTTGGGCGACGATGCGGGCGTATATCTCAGGCTGGAAGGAAAAGGATCAGACAGAAATCACGTCAGCACGTGATGCACTTGGTCGATTGGGCTAATGAGTCGAGTCGAGCCCAATGGGCTCGAAACGACGGTCAACTCACCACATCCTGTACTGCGAATTCATACCCTTCCGAAAGCGACATATAAGGAACGGCCTCCCAATGCTGCGCATCATACTTTCGGCCAGGCTTGATCATATATCGCACTGCCGTAGTGACGCCTTTTCCAGCCAAGCGACGCAAAAAACCATCATTATGGTCTTGGTGGTGATGGTCGATATACTCCTGCCCATCATGCGAGAAGACGCCGTTGTTTACGAGATAATCGGCTACGAGGTTTGCGGACAATAGGGTGCGAGAGGAATCTTGACGTTTGGTCTGGCAATTTTGGTTCATAGCGTGAAGGAAAGAAGCGCTTCAGCCTCATGTTCGCACATTGGACACGTCAAGATGGTGGCTCGCGCCAATAGATAAGGTTTAGGCCAGCTCACCATGTGGGAGATGGAGCCATCAGGTCGAGCGACCTGACGCTTGACGCGTTCTCGAACAGCGCAGCGCCTGTGTTGTTTGTATGCAATGAAGGAAGATACAATGGAACTCAGCAAAGTATTTCCTGCAGCACGTTCATCCTTCCAGTCCGCTTCGCCGCTCACTTTTCGAGACTTCGCTCTGCGATGCCAATCACGATTGCCTCGAATGCGCCGCAGCATTGATTGCCGGCGACCATGCCATTGGCGCAGCAAGCTTCGTCGCCGTTGTGATCCGTGTAGATGACTCCTGGGCTGTGTGAGGGCACATGAGAGGGGCGAGAAGGAGGGGTGGAGAGACGAAAGGAACTGGTCAGCAGATTGCGCTGGCTGGTAGCAGGGCAAGAGCTGAGACTGACGATACGCAGCATCCATCAGGTTCTCCTAAACCGTTGCGACCATATCGGACTCCATTTTCGCAGCATGCGTAGACGCTGCACTCGGGTGACCACACATTGCTTGCAGGACAGCACTCGCCCTCTGTTGTGAGAGCGCGGGTTGTGCAGCAATTGTTGTGAGTGTCCTTGACTGCAGGAGAGTAGGACATGCAAGCGAACAAGTCAGTCAGTCTGCGTGTCGTGTGGACGACTACTTGCAGGCCATTCTCTCACTGGTGTCGCAGACTGGAGGGCTTGACCGGGGCCTCAATGCACGCGGACCAGCTTGAATGCGTGCTGCGACATCGCGGCGTTTTGCTTGAAGGTGGGACAGCCACGTGTCTTGGTGCGCATTAGCCAGCGAGGGCAGAGTGAGGGCCACTGCAAGGCTGAGCGAGAGCAGGGTGCTCGTGTTGAAGGTGACCATTGCGGCGGCTGTCTCGGGGGACGGGGACCAGTATCGGCCAAGTCAGAGGCAGCCAGCAGTGGTGAGTAAGTGAGTGAGTGGAGAGACAAGAGACGAGATGCGCAGCGCAGCGCTAAACAAGCCATCGTTTATCCCGCTCTCCCGCTGCTGCCGCGTCCAACGGGTCCTCGTAAAATTGCACAGTGCCAGTGCGGGCCAGCGTCCGACCGGGGGGGCCTGCACAAAACAAGTACGCGGCGCATCGACGCGCACGGCCATCATCAGAGACGCTGCTGTGCTTGCTCCTACGCTCGTCGACGACGACCTCGCAGTACGCGATGCGATGCGATGCCATGCCCTGGCTGCTCCACGCTTCCATCGTGCTAGCGAGCACTGACAGTGACAGCCTCGCGCCCAGCCCAAAGGCTGGTCAGCCCCATGTGTTGCTTCTCTTCGTCGAGTGAGAGGTGCTCTCTGCTGATGGCATTGTCCCTCTCGCTGCTGTAGTGCACTCGTCTGCAACGTGGACAAGAGAACAAGCAGCCTCTCAGCTCGGCCAGCTCCGTACAAGCCTGCAGGCGCGGCAAAAGCAATCCTCCGTTGGACAGCAGCAGCAGGGAGTGACAGCTCTTCCGCTATTTACTGACCACTTTGAGTCTAACAACTGACACGCTGACGCGCCAGCCCGCGACCATGCCCACACGCACACAGGGCATCGTCGTCCTCGAGCCAGGCGCGCAATGGAAGATCCAAGAGATCACCCTCTCGGACCTCGCCGACGATGAGATACTCGTAGAGATGGTAGCGAGCGGGATATGCTACACTGACATCAAGACCGCACAGGGCAAATTCCCTGCTCAGCCGCCCATCGTACTAGGCCACGAAGGGGTGGGGTATGGTGCGTCAAATTTCCACAAAGAGACAGCTCTCATGTCAAGATACTTGGAAGCTGAGATGGATGCCTTGCCGACATTGCTGATGCTCGACTACCTACCTAGTCAAAGACTGCAATAAATCAGGCAGCCTCTTGTCAAATGGCGACGCAGTGGTCCTCAGCTATGCCTCGTGCAGCACCTGTCAATGCTGTCGGGCGGGGCACCCCAGCACATGCGATAACATAGGATCCATGAATTTTGGCGGAAGGCGGCGCAAGCCTTCCATGCAGTCGCAAGACACGTCAGCGTCGCCTCCGACACATGGGGAGAACGACAGCTTCGTGACGCTGGCGAGCGACGGACGGCATCTCAACGGTGGCTTCTTTGGACAATCTTCCTTTTCGCGACTCGCAATTGTGCACGTCTCGAGTGCCGTCAAGGTCGACGTGCAGGATAAAGAAGAGCTCAAGAAGATGGTCCTGGGTTGTGCGTTCCAGACGGGAGCTGGTTCTGTGTGTACGTCTATACCCAAGCTGAAATTCCTATTGATACCCTTTTGGAAAGGCGCAGCTGATGGACATGCTTTGCGCGCATCTCGCAGTGAACGTCTGTCAGCCAGCTGTCGGATCCACAATAGCCATCTGGGGCTGCGGAGGTGGGACTCTACTGTTGTTACTAATGACTGCGACGCTTGGCTGATCGCTCTTCCTCTGCGCATCTCTCACAGGTGTCGGACTCTCGGCAATAATGGCAGCAAAGCTGACCTCCCCGTCACTACTTCTCGCAATCGACATTAGCGAATCCAAGCTCTCCCTGGCGTCCAAATATGGAGCGACGCACACATTGCACGCGCAAGATCTCTCATCCGACGCAGTGAGGCAGCACATCCTAGACCTCACGAGCGGCAGAGGCGTGCAGTACGCCCTCGACGCAGCTGGCAGCCCTGCAATCCTGGAGTTGGGTCAGACGTGCCTTGCACCCAGAGGGACGCTCGTTACCATTGGAGGTACAGGCATGCAAAGCGCAAGTTTGAAACCGACACTTGCGCTGCAAAAAGGACTTGTGTATAGGGGTGCACACCAGGGTGATTCGGTACCGGCGCTGGTGAGTCTATCGTCTAAGACATCAAGATACAACTTTGAGACCGGCTGATATATATGCCTTGGCTAGGATATACCAAAGTTGCTGGATTTGTGGAGGAAAGGTGAGGTCCCGATAACTTCGACCGTGCTTCCGCAGAAACAGCATTCTGAAATTTGCGTTGCTTTTGGCGCAAACAGGCTCTTATCCTTTCGATGAGATACTATCTTTCTACGCATTTGAAGACTTTGAGAAGGCGTTGGAAGATCTAAAGTCTGGAAAAGCGATAAAGCCAGTACTAGTCTTCTGAAAGTCCTATTTGCAAGACTAATAGTCAAGGTCGTGCACATCTTGCTAGAGTCATTGAGAATGGGTGTCGCTTGACCACACTGCGCAATGCAACAGCAGTCCGTGTCCACGCCTTCAGGAAGCTGCTGTTTGAGATATGTCAATGTTAATGTCAAGTTCCGAGCACGTGCATCGGCTAGAAGCGGCCGGGTCTCAATTTCGTGGAGGTTTGCTCGGGCTTTTTGCGCTGCTCGTCGGACGCGTTCACAGCTTGCCTCTTGACCAGAAGCACGCTCTGCGTCATCATCACAGCTGCTGCTATCTCGTAGCACGCACTGCCCAGCATGCCCGGCACCAGCGGCCTCGTCACGCCCAGCAACGGCATGGTCACCGACGACGATCCAGCGCGTGCAGCAGCAGGGACGAGCACGCCGATAGCCAACAGTTCCGTGTCCGACACGAGCCAGACGCTCTTTGGGCTCGACGAGGCGTGGACGCGCGCTGTCTGCGTGTTCTGCGGGTCCTCGGACGGCAAAGACCCTGCGTTCAAGGTGGATCCCAACTCACCTTGACTGATGATGATGGATGCGATGGGACCGCTTGACTGATGCTGATGGTCTGATATACTCGCAGGCCGCTGCTGGTTTGCTCGGAAAGGCACTGGCAGATCAAGATGTCCCGCTGTGAGCGTGGTCATCTCCTTCCTCTTCATGGATGTCCACCGCTGATCCTGCCTGTCGAATCGAAATGATCTTCAAGAGTCTATGGTGGCGGCACCAACGGGCTTGTGAGTTCGCATCGCCCTGTATAGCTTCCGATCAGCTTTTCAGAGAGCTGACATGTTCTATCATCCAATCATACAATCCACCGCGGCTCTCGTGCAGATGGGAGCCATCGCACACGCCACCTACTCCAACGGCGGGCGCGTCTTCGGCTGCATCCCCCGCGCACTGATGGCATACGAGCGCAAACCAGGCGAAACATCTGGCAAAGCAGGATTAGACGAAGCGATACAGCGGCCTACGCTTATCTCGGAAGCGAAGCAAGATTCGCGAAGCGTATTTATGCCGGTGCAGACGATGCATGAGCGGAAAAGGTGCGTTTAGAGAGGGCCAGTCTTTTGCAGTTTGGACGATATGGATATGCTGATCTGGTTCGACTACTGCAGACAAATGGCTGCATGCTCGCCGTTGGGGTTCATTGCCCTACCAGGAGGATACGGGGTGAGTTTTTGGGCAGGCGTTGGATCGAAAAGCAGGACGTTAAAAAGTGCGACTTTGGGATCTGATGCATATTAACTTGTATCGTTCAGACTTTTGAAGAAGTCATGGAGATGGTGACATGGACGCAGATCCAAATGCGTAAGTCTAGGCTTTCCTACTCTAGGCCCCACTTTCTCGGCAGTCTGGACCGAAAGCTGACATTTCATGCTGTGACGACAGATTCAAAGCGTAAAGTCTTCATTCCCCTCGTTGCTATTCTGTTTTTGATTGCACAACATGCTGATCTTGCACATTGTGCCGGTTTTTATGTTTTGTACCCGTAGCTGTGGTCCTCGTCAACATCAAGAATTTCTGGTCTCCAATGCGTTCGCTCGTTCGTAGCGCAATATACTCTGGTTTCATTCGACCTGAAAACGAGTCGTTCCTAGTCTTCGTCGAACCGGACTGTGAAGAAGATGAAGCCACTTTCGACTGGGGAAAAGCTGCACTTGATGCTGTTCAGAAGTGGCATCAAGGGAAAAAGGGGGATCCTTATAAGCTGAAATGGGATGCGGCGCATTGAGCACGCGCGCGGTGCCCGAAACTGCCCAGCAACAGCGACAGTAGAAGCAAGCTCGCAATGTGAAGAAGTTTGGAGAGGCTTCCGTTTCAAGTTCGAAATAGGAAAGGTACACAAAGATTATGGCTACAGGAAAGAAGAAGGCTACACAGTGGCGGCCAGAATAAGCTGACTAGAAGCGAAAAAAACAGAGATGTAAACGGGTCCATCGCTTTAGATAATTATCGTCGATAGTATACAATCGGGGAGAGAACAGTTGAAAGGCCTACGAGAACTTGTCGGCGAAGGTTCTTCGACAGACGAAAGAAGAAGATACAGGACGTTGACAGATAAGAGGTTGCGGGAAAACCAGAGCGGCTAGTTCTAGCGTTGTGTCCACAACGTGGAATAGTCCAGAAACGAGCTTTTTGAATGCAGAAGTCGGAGATGCAGATTCAGGAAACGATGGGGGTTGGAGTTTGCGTTGTTGCGACGTGAAAGAAGAGGAAGTCGACAAATTTTGCACGACGAAGATATCGTCGCGTTTACCGGGCGTACCGGCATGGCGAATTCTAGACAGCCACAGCTGATACTGTATGCAATTGAGCAGGGCCAGCTCGAGGTGTCGTGACTCCTTCGCTTCCACTATGACCGCCCATGGCAGTGATCTGTCGGTCGGACGACAAGCTGCTTGCGTCAAAGAGCGCAGAGAGGGACGAGATACCAGAGCCGCCGCCGATTGTCGAAGAAATGGCTGGTATTGGTTGTTTGGAGTATGAGAGGTCCTTGATAGCTGATGGGCGACTGCTTTCATTTAAACCTTCTTGTTGGTCCTGGTGTCGGTGTCGAGCCCGGCTGACTTTCTTGCTATATATCCGCACCTCGAGCTCCTCGTCGCTGTTACCATCCTGCGCTTTTCTGCGACCTTCACTGCCCTTTGCGAAAGCTTGCTGCTGCTGATGCTGATGATGATGATGATGATGATGATGATGATGATGATGATGATGATGATGATGAGGCTGATGCGACATTTGCAGAGGATGGTATTCGCTACATCCCACTTGGCTAGCATAGGCCGGATGTCGACTTCGTTGCTCGATTACAAAACGCACGGCTTGCCATGTTTTGGAAGTCCATGCTGCGACGCTGGCTGGAAGTGATTGGAAGTGGAGGTCGATAGGGTGATGGAGTGTTGGCGGAGGCGAGGGAAATGGGAGGTAAGGCGAGATGAGGGATCCGGAAGAGTGGAGTATGGAGAGCAATATGATGGAAAAGCAGAGTGAGAAACGGCAGAGAGGACAAGTGCGAGGTAATGACATTCAGTCAGTGTACTGTTCTTCAGTGGCCATGCCAGTGGCGTATACGCGATGCAGCCTCGACGAGGCAGGAGATTAGCTCACCATGGTAATCTCTCCTTGCCTGTTCAATGTCATAGCTCTCTTCACTGGCACAGTCCTGCTGCTGTACGCCTGTATGCGTCTCTGTGTCGCTCTCCTTGTGCTGCTGCTGATCACGCAGAGATGAGAGGGAGCTCGAGCTGGAGGCGTGAGACGACGAGGACCACGCAGCGGACGACGAGTCAATGGAGGACGAGGCATTCGAGGCGTACGAGGAGGAAGAAGAGCCAGAGGAGTGGTTGCTGCCGTTGCTATTGGCTCGCGCCTGTGTCGCTGGCAGTGGTGGTGGCTGATGCTGCGACGGCACGTGATGGAAAGCAGCGCCGGACATTTCTTCTTGATGGACTTGCTGTTGATGTAGTAGTGGTGGGAGAGGAGGAGAGCAGGATGGCACGATGAACCCTCTGCTGCGGTAGACCATCGTCGCGCTGTCCGCTATCCAGGCTAGGAGTTGGATGAGCCGTAGCTTGTGCTGTCTATCGGATATCCTGCCGTAGTAGAACTAGCTGAGAAGCTTCCGAGTCAAGTGGAAAGCTATGACTTCACTTGTTTGGAGGGGTGGGAGTGTTGGAACAGAAGATGAGAGGGCGGTGGTGTGGATGTGAATTGATGTGGAAGTCTGGGTGATGATGATGGGGTCGCAGGGAGGGAGAAGAATGACGGCGCGATAAGCTGCAGTGACGCAAAAGATAGATGCAGTGGAAGATCCGCTCGAACTGGGACAAGGGAGGAGCAGCATGAATGAGAGCAAGGACAAGCATGCACATTGTTCATCTCATCCCGTCCCATGCCATCCTCCATCCTGCCTCCTCTCTCATGCTCCCTTCTTCCGTCCTTGCTGCTTCCGTCGCTTGCTAGCTCCCCCGTGCGCCACGGTCCGGGGCACCGCTTTCGGACATGCATGGATGATAGGCAGCGGGTATTAGAGGGCAGCAGTAGTAGGAGTATTGCCTGCACAGGCAGCACACAGCACGGTGATGTAGAGGTGACAGCCAGATGACCGACCTGCTTGCTTATCGCGCCTGCATGTTTGAATGACCGTGTCGTCTGCGTGTATCATACATGTACAGGCGATGTGACATGATCGAGGACCTGTCAATCCAGCCTGCCAACGCGTATCTATTACGAACACACACTCTGGCTGTAGTCGGCCATCAATAATATTGCTGACCCTTGTCGCGGGTCTGCGACTTTGCAACTACTGGACTGTTCGCAACCCAGCTTCGAACCCTCTCATAGCCTGGTCGTCACTCGTCCATCGGCCGGTTTTTCACTTCATACGGGCATTATTCCAAAGAAGAGATGAGGAGAGCAACGGTGAAGGAATCCACACCCCACGCTCATGTCTTTACCGTATACAGATCTGAGTAGTCTGCACGATGCATCGCTCGGTCTTGCACGACGACATACTGTACGTCTTTCCGGCAGAATAGTTCAAATGCACGATCATCGATAGGACTCATAGCCGCTAGGCTCTTCGGCATCCACGAATGTGCAGTGGTAACAATTTACCTCAGGTCCACACCCCACACAATGACACCCTCTTCCCTCTGCCCCGATTCCCTCGGCGTTCACTGACATCGACTAAACCAAGCCATGGTCCATTCACCTACGAGTTTCTCAACTCTGCTAGCTGCCAGTACTGCAATACTACTACTATTGCTCACACATCCCGCAAATGCCGCTGCCCTCCTTAGCAAGCGCTGGCAAGACCAATGCACCTCGTTCCAACTTCCTTCAGAGTTGCCTGAAGGCGTGCAAGCCACGCTCACATCAGCGACTTATTACCCTGCCGGAGCGCTGTTCAACGAAACGAGCGCATATGCAAATCTTTCATCTACGAGGTGCGTTTCCAGGCAACAACACTCTTGCAAAGCTCTAGGCCATACCAGCATCAAATGCTGAAGCCTTTCATGAAAATGGCCAGCTTCCAAGCATTCTGCAGACTCCAAGTCTCAATTCAGACATACCCAAACTCTGATGCAAAATCAGAAATCTGGCTTCCAGACGATTGGAATGGAAGATTCTTGGGCGTTGGTAATGGAGCTTCTGGAGGTGGATTCGCTTGGTCCGATTTAGGGTATACATGTGTCAATAATGGCTTTGCGGGACATTCTACGGTGCGCAATTTTTTCTTCTTCTTATTTTTCTCGTTTTGAGAGTTGTGCAAGCTTTCCTCGATTGTGAGAGACTTGCGGGGGAGAGAGCTAGTTTGAGAGATCTAATCACGTCTTTCTCGTCCTTGCAGAATACCGGTCATACCTCGAACAATAGCTATGCTGGATGGGCATTGGATAACCCTGGTGCAGTCGTCGATTTCGGCTACAGAGCAATGGTGAGTCCGACTTTTACAACGACCACAACTGACAACTCCGCTGAGTGTGATTCTGCAATAATGCTGACGCTCCAATGCTTGGCATCACGCAGCACCAAGGCATCGTCGTCTCCAAATCCGCCATTTCATCCTATTATTCAGCTTCCACCTTCAACTCGTATTACTCCGCCTGCTCTCTAGGCGGTCGACAGGCATGGCAAGAAATTCAACGCTACCCATCAGATTTCGATGCCGTCCTCGCAGGCTCTCCTGGGCTAGACGATGTCCGACAATCCGGGTCTGCATTATACGTGAACAAAAAATTGTTGCCTGTTAATGGCTCGACTTGGTTTACGGAAAATGATTGGGCGGTTTTACATGATGAAGTCCTGAGGCAGTGCGATGGCCTTGATGGATTGGAAGATGGAATCGTCAGCGATCCTAGTGCTTGCAAAGGCGTCTTTAAATTCCAAGAAGTCGCATGTAGGCCAGGCAAGAGCGATAAATGCCTCACGTACGGACAGATCAAGGCGCTCTATTATGTCTACAATCCTTGGGTCGACCAGAATGATGTGAGCCAACACACTACCACTTGACAAGCACGCAAGAAGCTGCCTAGTGACGATAACATGTCAATTTGCAGACCTATGTCTATGCAGGCAGCGCGCTCGGGTCAGAATTGGGTAGGACTTGCCCTCTACTGCTTTAACGACATACGTTCAGCAGCTGAGCACTATGCTTGAACTATGCTTGACTTTGCTCGCAGGCCTCCCCGCTCAATTCCCAGCTAGCGGAGGCGAATACACCCAGGATGGAGAATTCTTCCGCTATCTCGTCCAGAACGATTCGAGCTGGCGAGTCGAGGATATCTCGTTTGCATCGGTGCAATCTGGCGTAAATGGTGTTTCATACAGCAACAGCGTAAGCGTCACACGCCGCAGCTCCTTCGGGCACGGACGAAAAACTGACTGTCGACCAACGATGCCATTTGGTAACTTTTGCAGGCCACTAACCCTAACATCACTGCATTCGTAGCTCGCGGAGGCAAAGTGATTCAATATGTCGGCTGGCAAGATTACTACATTTCGCCATATGGGTCTATCGACTGGTACAACACCGTAGACCTGTATATGAGCACGCATACAAAATACGAAACTTCAGAATATTTCAGACTGTTTATCGTGCCTGGGATGGGACACTGCTCTGGCGGCCCAGGAGCATACGGTGAGCAATTGCAAAGTTATCAAGTTCCTTTGACTGGACGAGCATTGGCTGATGGCGGAAAGGCGTTCGCGCAGCTCTTGGACAAGGACCCTATTCAAGCACGCCCCCACCTTCCAACGATCCGAAATACAACATGCTCTGGGCCGCAATAGCGTGGTACGAGCAAGGCCGTGCTCCTTCTAGCTTCGTGGGCACCAAATACAATCAAGACAATTATACGCATGGTATTGAGTTCCAGAGACCAATTTGCCAGTGGCCATTGACAACGAGATATAAAGGCAACGGGGACCCAGACAAGGCGGATAACTTTTATTGCGCCATTTGAAGGTGATCTGGCAGTGTGCTCGTTGTTTTGTGGATCCAGCGTTTCAACTATACGAACGATTTTCTTGAGAGAAAGAGCCGGCTCGACACATGACGGGAGCGAGCTGCAAAGGCTCCGCACAACTTTTGCCACCATCTTGCTGACTGACGGATCGCCGCCTGTTAGCTGAACCTCTCGACGTGCCTCTTCTCTCCTCCAAGCGACAGCAGTTCCTCTCTACACTCAATATCCACCACTAACACTGCCCACCATGCCGATGCCCGACGCCCAAATCCATCCAACAGCGACAGGGAGGGCCATCAAGGTTGTCGAAGCACACCAGGAGAAGCAGGACCTCGTCTTCTACAGCGGTGGGCCTGGCGCTCCTACAGCAGCATTCTGGCTCAAGCACGACTGACCCTAATTGCTTGTCATGCTCCTTCTATTCTTCTCAGGCTGGTTCTGCCCGTTCGTGCAGCGCGTTTGGATGGCGTGAGTCCTGCTGAACGAGCTTCGGTGGCGTCATAGCCATCTATTTCGCGCGCCGGAAACAAGAAGCTGAACTTTCGTACTTCGACGTCCACAGACTAGAGGAAAAGGGCATTCCGTACCAATACAGTGAGTCATGCTCTTGGACAGCCCAGCACAACTCCAGACCGCCTTTGCATTTGCTGATTCCCATGCTTGTGTGCAGAGGAAGAGAACCCGTACCATAAAGACGAAGAGTTCCTGCGCGTCAGCCCACGCGGTCTCGTCCCAGTAAGCTCTAAAGCAGTCATTCTGCCCTACTCGCGCCATGCTGATGTGTGACGACTAGGCTGTGACTGTCGGAGGGAAGCCTATCAACGAAAGCCAGGTCATTCTAGAATACCTTGAAGACGGTATGTCCAAATCATCCTAATTGCTGCTTCCTGCGTGGTATGGCAACGGTAGTACATCTCGGTGCTCACAAATTTTCTCTGCCTTCGACAGCCTACCCCGGACAAAGACCTAGCTTGCGACCCAAGGACCCTTACCTCAGAGCGCGAATGCGGATCGCCATCGACGTACGTTATGTGACCTGCAGCTCTTGATTAATTTCCTCTCATCATGTTTGATCTTTCCATTGCTCGCTGGCTCAGCATGCAAGCAAGAATGCAATCCCAGCCTTTTTCAGGCTTCTCCAAGCTCAGGAACCTGAGAAACAAGATGAAGCTCGAAAAGATCTCGTCAAAGCGCTAGATGACTTTGGCAAGAGTTGCAAAGGGCCATACTGGTGCGGATTAGTTCTAAACTATCAGCTACTTCTGGCCGCTAAAATGACTGACGTTCTTCTGATGGTATTTGATCAGGGCTGGCGAAGATATTACATTTGCAGATCTCGTCCTGGCGCCGTTCGCCACGCGCGAGTATATCCTCAAAGAGCATCGAGGATGGAAAGATGAGCTTCTTAGCGACAAATACAATAGTGGGTGCTATACTCGTCCGACGAACGATGCCAAGTGTACTAATTGCGCCATTGTTGCCTCGGTCCAGATTGGCGAGAAACGATGCTCAAGCGACCTAGCTTGGTGAACACCCTCAGCGATGCGGAACACTATGTCGAAATCTACGGCCGCTACCTTCGTGTTAGTAATTTGCCTCTGTTGAAAGTGCTGCGCGTCACAGGAAAGCTGATATCAGGTCTCGTCTCCGTCTTTTATGGTCTCTCTCGGACAGAACGAAGCTCAGAGCGAGGTTGCTAAAGGCACGCGATCCGGCAAGGTGAGTCTTCCGAATTTGCGACACTGAGATGGTTTGGCCGTTGGCTTGATTGGGCAGTGGACCTTGACATTGAAATTTCTCATGCCGTCCTTACAAACAGATGAACGAATAATAAGCCCGAAAAGGGAGCGCCAGGATCGCCAGACTTTGAGTAACTGCAAGACTTTTCCACGTATGACTGCATTGTGTAGCTCCTATTGCATGACAATCCGAATCCACTGCACTTCTCTCCTCACGACTTGACGACTTTCCCGTTGCTCTGTCCATCTTTTTCGGGAATCTACCCATGTCCATTGCGGAGCGGCGCACAGAATTATAGATTGCTCATTCCCGTTGCATTGCCAGCTGCTCCTCTTGCAATCTGCTTATGTGTGCCCTATGATCAACAACGGAGAAAAGTTTAGCTTGCAGCCTCGATGCTCTTTCTCTCTTGACCTCATTCGTCATGATCAGAGAAGAACCCACCTCGCGATCAGACCCGCTCAAACCCATTGCTTTTGCAGCCACCAGTGCGCCGCGCTTGAACAGTCCTTCTGGCTTTGTGGGCGGTCCTTCTTGCTCCACGTTGAGTTCGGCAAACTGTCCGACCTTTGAACGTAACGAAAAAAAAAAAAAAAAAAAAAACAAGCAAGAATCGATAGACATCAGTATGAGGAAATGTTTCACTCTCGAAGCCTTTGCTGTGCTTAAATCGGGGGTGAATGAGCAAGGCGGCGAAAGCTAAGCTCACCTTTAATGGGAACAAGTCTGCTATTCGATTCTTCTTGTGGATCCCCGCTAGTTTCATTGCCATCCTCCACTCGATGACTGCTAGTTCTGCGCGCAGCGTAAACTCGAGGTCGCGGTGGCTGACCCTGGGGAGCGATAAAAAGACAGTCCAAAAAGGTCAACGCAAAAGTCAGAAAGTAAACAATTTAAAGACAAGACAGTGTTCAAATCAGAGACTCACCTCTCCATCCTGACATCATTATTCAGACTAGCTACCGCATCATCCACAAACGACAAGAACGCCTGAGTTGATCCTTCACGAATATAAGCGTCCAATCTTGCAGGACAATGATACAGAGCATGCGCTAAAAGCGTCGTGCAATGGTCGCAAAGTCGAGTGTCGGATTTTGCAATCGGAGATATCGTCTCGGCTTGTTGGTATGAAGGGATGAGCTGGCGTAGAATGACGACGAGATCTTCGCGACACGCTAAGAGGTTGCGTAGTTTCATCTCGGCTGGAGAGGAGATCGTAGAGATAGGATGTCGTTGCCAATTGTTGGGAAATAAAAGATAGAGATGTTGTATGACGATGTAATTTGATGTTTGCGACGTGTGAGATGGCGACAGTCGACGGGGTGAGTGTCGATGGTTTTGGAAGTATAGGAGGAGGGGAATACCAGCGGACAGAAGACAAAACCAATTTCCACGGTCAGTTCAAATGCAGAGCAATTGAACCATTTGCCTAAGCATAAATCGAGCCTACGTGTCAATCTGAAGATGCGTTTCATCTTCCTAGCTGGGGTATCTCCTTTGATAGCCATGCTCATTCCCGTCTTCAAATGTGATGTTTTCGCCTTTATTCGTTTATCGGTATCGAGCATTCTATCCCTATGCCCTCCTTTTGCACTCGTATGTGCAGGCTCGTAGCTTTCCAAGTTGCCCTGACCTTTCTCATCTTCTAGCGGCGCATGTTGCTGCTTTGTAAAAGAGGTAGACGAGGCGAGGTTGGGAATTACAGTTGGCATGTGCTCGGCTCTTGATGTGGATTGAGGGTGTGAATGGGTGAATTGGATTGAGGGGCCGGCGTTTAGGCGTGCATTTGCAGGTGCGCCTGATACACTCGGTTGTGCAAAGAGTTGCTGGTGCTGAGCGTGCGGACCGGCTTGAGGACCCGTGTCGTACCCTTGTTCCACCTCGCCCACTGGCATTGTATACGCGGAATTGCCCGTCTGCGATCTACTGAGCCCAGGTGCGATTCCTCCAGGGACTCCCAATCCACCCGGCATAGTCGCTTCCTTGTGAGTAGAGCTCGACATCATTCCAGCCACTGTATCGTAGACTTGTGCCGGCACAGCTGCGACTGTGCTCAGTGGACGGGAGAGGGCCTCGACGCGGGCTTGTTCGGCGGCATACGCCTCGATGACTGCTGCTTGTCGTTCGTACTCGACTGGCCAGACGCAGGTGCAGCGGGTGTCTAGTGCAGGCCGGGCAGGGACGCTCGAGGCCAGGATGCGAGGTGCCATGGTGCGTGGCAGGGTAGTGTCAGTAGTTGGGGCTGGCTGGGCAGAGGACAACAGAGACACTCGTTGTAAGTTGGCTGTACATCGCAGTGTTTTTTGACTTTGTTCCCTTTGTGGGCGTGGATGACGCCAGAATGCTAAACGGGCAATCGAGACGGCTCCCTGCATCGGGATCGACGGGCGGGATTGTCAATCAGATAAGCAGCGCTGATTAGATTAGATTGGATAGCGGGCACAGTGAGGGGTCGTGTGGTATTATCTGATAAGCCTGCCCTGCGCCCCTTGCTGCTCTGTCGACTGCATCGATGGATTGATGCACTGCACGCAGGGCGATCGAGCAACCCAGTGCAACGGATAGAGACAGGAGCAAGCAAGCAAGCATGCGACACAAGCTGAGCACATCAAGCAGCACATAGCACCATCGACAAGCTGCCATGGCATGTTCGCGCTTGCATGGCAGTCTTGTACTGTACATCGACTACGCACTCACGTGCCATTCGCATGGCCCTCGGGCTTGGCTCGGTGCAGACACGTCGACATTCACTTGCACGCAGCAGCAGCACTCTCTGCTTCACCTCACTCACTACACTCACTCATAGCACATAAACACTGATCCAGTCGACTAACACCGCGCTCGACCACACCCCACACAACCCTCCCACACAAAACCCCATGGCAGCCGCAAACCGCGCTCCAATCCCAATGCCAGACCCAGCAGACGGCGAGCTCGCAGAGTTCAACAGCATGATAAAGGGAGGAATGTACAGCGCAAGCGATCCATACATTCAAAAAATTGCATCTCAAGAAGCTGCAAAAGTGGTTGCCATCAATGAGGAAAAGGATTCAGACAAGAGGATGCAGCTGTTGCGAGACTTTATGGGAATCGGAAAAGAGGTAGACTTTTATTGGATTGGTCCCCTCTTTGCGGAATATGTGCGTCGACGTGCATGCGTGGCAATCTTCCCAACTTTCACACTTTCGCCTGGCTCCAAGCTGACCCGCTCTTACCCTCGTCTGAAATTGTCATGGTTATTTGCAGGGCTTCAATCTCAAGATTGGGACAGGATCAGGCGTAGGACCAGGCGCAATGGTGCTCAACGTGTCTCCGGGTAAGTCAACACGGTGCCAATGTGACTGTGGCTTGTCCTTGTCCTTGGGGTCCTTCAAAAGCACACCGGCTGACGGCTATCGTCTCTCGTGCCTCGCTGGCGGAACAACCTCAATCTTGCAAATTTCGATCCCGTCCGACTCGTTCATCAACGAAACAATTCCAACTCGATATCTCGATTCTTGATCACAACGGTGCCGCTTCTCGACTTCCCAAAACCCCCCTCTAAACCCCTTTTTCAAACATGAAAAACTAACAATCCGGATCATCGCTATGACCTCAACAGTCGCCATAGGCGACAGAGTAATCATAGGTCCCAATGTCCAATTCTACGCAGCGACGCATCCCATTTCTCCAGAAGAGAGGAATGGAAAATACGGTCGTGAATATTCTCGTCCAATCGTTATTGAAGATGATTGCTGGATCGGTGGGAATGTAGTGCTTTGTCCTGGAGTCAGGGTGGGGAAAGGATCGACACTTGCAGCTGGGGCAGTGTGAGTTTTTGACGTGCTACGTTTCCCTTGCTTTTATCAAACTTTGTCATTTTTCTTCTTTACTTTCATCCGAGAGTTTCAGGCAATTTGCATGCTGATTTTCATGTTGATCCTGGTCTCAACGTCGACAGAGTTACAAAAGACGTGCCACCACGTTCTGTAGTCGGCGGCAATCCAGCAAAAGTCCTCAAAACAGTGTAGCTATCGTCGTGGTCTCGTGACTGTCGCAATGTAGTCAAAGACCGACATTGTCTTCCCCAAATTTGGTACATGGATCCGTTCACTGTTTCGATCTTCAGTGTCGCCTTTCCGAAGGCCATCGTCCTGAAATCTGTCTTCTATCAGGCACCAATGACCTTTGAGACAATCTGAACCCAGACTGATCACCCCAACGTAGCTCGAAGAACGGTCACTGGCCGTCCGGAGAGGTCGTCGCGCGACGCTGCTTTGCTGAAGCTCGCAAGGCCAGATCTTCCGGGATGCCCCTGACCGGAGCAGCAATTCATTTGCATGGCGCCCTGGCCCATGTGCCATGTGCCATGTTCGCAAGGATTGCCAAGTGTCCGGTATCCGTAGCTGCTATCTCGGTCAATCTTCGAATGAAAGCAGCTTTTTGGCTTGTTTTCGCTTCGCCTTCATTGCTGCTTTTTCCTCCTTGCTAAGTGACTTCTTCTCTTTTTCTTTATTCACAGCATCTTCATTTGTCTTCGCACCATTGGGCGCTTGTCCATTTGCTGCTGCTGCTGCTGCTGCTGCTGCTGCTGATGCTGATGATTTCGCAACAACAGCAGAGCTAGGCAGGTCTTTTACAGATCTAGCCTGCGCCCCAACGGCGTCTGTTTTTGCGCGTTTCACGAGATCATCGAAGGATTCGACGGCTGGACCGCCATCTTCGTCTATGGCAGCTGCATCACTTTGACCGTACTTTCGCTTGTTGTGGCCAGTGCTGCTGTTGCTCTTGGCATCGGAACTGGAAAATCGGAGCGAGGAGCCTTTTTTGGCGATTGTTCCTTTTTGAGTCGGTACTTGATCAGGCGCGCCTGTGAGTCAGATGCAAGGACCACCAGCAGCAGCTGTCAGTAGACTACTCTTCAAGCTCCTCCGTGGCCGCTCCAAGAACAGGCCAGAATGAGCAATTGACTCGAACGTACTTTCTCGCGCCAGATCTGCTTCTGCCTGTGAGAGGTCTTTTTTCTCATTCAGCACTACTACGAGCGGAGCTTCATCGCCCAGATCACGCTCGTCGAGCTTATTATCATCATCATCAGCATCTTCATCTTCTGGCCCGCCTGGGCGAGTAGGGATGGGTGGTCGACCATCTGACGTGCGTTTGCCGGATCTGCGACGAGCAACGGTACGTCAGAACAGCAGTCACTATATGAAATAATGCATGCACACACCCTCCCGAGAGTGCTGTCATTGCGTCTCTGAGGAATGATGGCATTGCAGCCTTGTTGTACGAGAGACCTGCACGACGTATATGAGCGAGCATCAGCAAGCGAGACAGGCCAAGAAGGCAGTCTACGCCCACCTTTGAGCTGGTTGTTTGATGGTCCAGTGTCATCGCGGTCCCTCTTGCCGCCGCCGCCCCCTCGAGCCATGGCAGGCAGCTGGCTATTGAGCGCGACTCTTTGCTGCTTCTTGTCTTGACAAACGCAGAGACAGGTGGACAGCCAAGAGCGGCCCTCTGAGTGACCTGACAGCACTCGTACGACACGGCGACAAAGATGGCCGCGGTGGAATGGTACGGAGCAAGACAGGGAGACGTGCGAGCATCGTGCAAGAACCTCGTGCTCGAGGTGATCAGCACCGCAGATGCGACTATATCTGGACGCGATGCGGCACAGACGCTGCTTGGCTCTGCTGCGACTGCAGAATGACCACGACTGCGAGTAGGCCCTGCTGATCTGGGGCCAGCACTTTCACTCGATGCTCTGGATGCAGCTCGTGCATGCAACAATGGCACTTGTCGCTGCAGGCATGGCTGATCAGACAATGCACACAGCAGCAGCAGCAGCAGCGTCGACATCGAGTGCAGATGCACAGGCCACCCGCTACCTCGTCCTCGACACGACCCTCGACACGCCTTCGTGGACCGCAGTCCTCATGGCCATGGAAGCGAGCGCATCGCCCAACTTCCCAATCCAGCTCCTGGGCGTCCTCACGACCGAGTCACCCGAACTAGGCGCATTCGAGAACCTCATGGAGAGTACTGGGATGATGGAGTGCTTGGATCTCGCACGCTGCGAGGAAGAAGAGCTCTATCCACTTGACGGCGCTTACACACTGCAAAATGCACCCGAGCCAGTCAGGAAACTCGTGCAATGGGTAGATCAGCATCCTGGGCAGGTCACGCTTTACTCCTCGGCAGCACTTACGACCATCGCGTACGCACAAGCGGTGGATCCGACATTTGCTTCCAAAGTTGCCGAGCTCGTCATCGTGGCGAGGTGAGTCGCCGTCTTCTCATTTCCGAGGCCTTCCAGTTGACACTTGGACTCGAATTTGCTCCTTGACCCCTATTTCAGGCTGGACAACACCGACAAATTCATCGAAAGCGGCCAAGTAGGCTTCTACGACGTTGTGAGTCTTGCCATCGACTGCTCTGAGAAAACATCAAGTACTAAGCATTTCAACGCTCGGTAAAACCTCACTTTAGTCCCCATTCTTGAAAGATCAAGAAGCTTTCATTGCAATTCTAAGCGGCGACATACCCCTGATCCGAATAATGGGACCGCTCGAGCCAGTCCTCTCTGGGCCTGAAATAGCAGCCCAAGTCCGAGCGGCTGTCGTGGGCGAAACTCAAGACGTCGACTCTCAGCGGGAAAAACTCGCTCAAAGACCATTTGCTAGCGCATATCTCGCCGGCCACATGTCACGAATGTTTGCTGGCCACTACCAGGCTATCCTGTGCGTTTTTTGTTATCCCACTTGTGCCTTCTCTTGCGTTTGGACGAGACGAGGCACCGCTCTTCTACTAATCTGATGAATGGATTCATATCGCAGGATGCAAGAACCAGCAATGGCGGCCATCCTCTATCCCGACCTCATCAAAGCCGAACCAGACGTCGAGTTCCACTCCGAAGGGCACGACGGAGACAGCGATAGCGACAGTGACGGCAAGAGCAGCAATGAAAACAGCAACAATGACAATGACAATGACAGTCACAGCGATACCGCGGCAAGTCCGCAAGAGCTCAAGCTATACAAGCTTGCGGATAAGGACATCACGCCAGGGGATCGCTCGACGCTCATTGCGCAAATCGACGAGGACAAGTTCTGGGAACACTTGGTGCGCGTTCGCAGTCGCGACTGGAGAGGTTTTTGCGAGCAGCAGGGCGGCGTGACCCAGCATACTCGAGGTAGTGGAGTGGCGCACGACGAGCTTTGAAACAGAGGCTGCGTCCTTTTTGCAATTTCTCAGTCACTGCGCCTTGGTGATCTTTGGGTGGTCGCATCATGACACCGCGGGCAAACCTGATGAAAGCAAACTCACTTTCCTTCTCCCTCACCGCCACAACTGACGTTATCCCAATTTGCATTGGATGTGCGCTAGAGCACGCTTTTTCAGGTGCCGCCGAGCTGTAGATCAATAGCTCGGTCCTCAAACGAAGAGGGAAGGAAAAGTTGGCCGCATTCGAGGAGGAACCGGCTGTTTTAGTCTGGCTCCTCTTGATTGCTCCGGCTTTCCTTTGGCGTATAAAGAAGCGGAGATCCTTGGTCTTATTCTTTAAACGCTTATACGCGCCCTGCAATCAAGGTTGCTGCCATGTATAACTCCACATGTTGCGCCGAAGCACGAGCACTGTACCGCACTGTACTGCCTTGCATTATATTGCCTCGCATCACTCTATTCTTGCTTTCTCTATCTACGTATTTTTGCACCTGTTTTGTCTTCTTTTGCACGGCTTACGTCTGGCTCAGGTTCCTCTGCGTCCTTCGCGTCCAACTGCCTTTGCCCCATCTAATTGCTGACATCCGCAGTGGGAGGCGCAGCTTTATTCAAGCTCTTGAGCGCGACTTCATATCCCAAGAAAGTAGCGGCATTGGCGGGTACAGCACGTGCCATTGCTGGACCAAACCCTTTGAAAAGCGCCGTAGGACCCTTGGCTTTAACGAGCTGAGTTGCACAGTCCACAAATCCTGTATAAGTGCCCTGTGGAGCTCCCTGGAGGCGGGATTTGACAGTGTCGGGCGGGATTGCAATGCTCCACATTGCGACGCCTGCTACGCCGCCGGCTACCATTGTAGTTGTCAGATTGAGATCGGCGGGGGAAGCGCCTTCGGGCGTCAGAGCTTTCTTTGTCGCTTCGTAGGCTGCAAAGTAGCTGTAGTGCAGACAGAAAAGCATGTCAGATAGCATGATCGACCCAAAGCAAGGAGTCTGAAGTATGGGAAGCCGACTCACGCAGCACTTCCAGGCGCATCTCTTGCAATAGTCGCCAGCGTGCCTCTAAACAAACTCCTAACACCTCCTTCTTTGTAGAGCGTCGAAATAACGTCCAGCGGTCCTTTATACTGCGGTTTAGGACGTTGTCCATCGATTTGAAGGACGACTTTGACACGCTCCACTGGTGCTGCGACTAGTGCCATTGGGAATGCACTGAATGCGCCTGCTGTGGCGAGCTCGCCTACGCTTAAGATGCGGTCGGGAGCTCCGGATCCAAAGGCGTAGACTAGTTTCTTGCCCATTGCGTAGCCCTGTTTATGGTTCATGGATGAATGGCGAAAGAGAGCGGTAAGCAGAGGTGTGCAAGAATCATTACCGGAGCTTTGCAAAGCTTTTGTGAGAGGGGGAACAGACACACCCAGAAAGAAACGGCAAACATGGGTGTGACGCCCACTGTAGTTTGAAATTGTGAAAACAAAGATATAGTCAGCGGGGAAGTCTGACAAAGGCATGATAGCTTTGCAGCTGGACGGATGCAACTCACCAAGCGGCGAGGACATGCCCTTGAAGAAGCTGACGATTTTCGATACAGGTGTTTCCGGAACCGTGAAGATGCAGAATTGTTTTGTGGCATGATTGTTTGTCAGTCAGCGAGCGCTTCCTCGAAGACCTTTCGCAATGGGTTCAAACGAGTAAAGAGTGAAGCTGACGCACCCAGTCACACCATCTTTTGCAAATGTCTTTTTAGCAACGTCGATTCCGCCAGTGTATGTGCCCTCTGCCGCAGTCTGCAATCGTACCTTGACCTGCATGCATTTGGAAATTCAACGACCAGCATACAGTAAAAGCTCAGCAATACCATCCTGCACGCTCTCCCATGGACTGCTCTCAGACGACACTCACGATATCGAATGGCTGTCCTACGATGACGGCACAAACGCCTCCCACTCCACCTGCTACTAGGTTTTTAAAACTAGAAGTTTTACCTTTGACTTCTTCTGCTAGTTTTTGGCGTTCTTCGTCGTTGTTTTTGCTACTGCTGCTCGAGGATGAAGGCGAGGGAGAGGGAGAGGAGGAGGAAGAAGAAGATGGGAGATTCGGCGAGGCCGGTGTGCCCCTGGTTGTGGCTGGGCAAGGCAAGGAAAGAACACAAGGACGCAATTGAAGGTGAAGTAATAGATGAGTCAGCCCAACGCAGATGTGTAATGAAGCTCTTTCACTCTGATGCATTGACGCACAGGTAGCCATGTTCCGTTGATCAAGTTGCTGCTAGGAACAGAAGTGAGGAATCGAAGTGAAGAGACCCAACCAGAGACCAGAACAGAATGCAGGCCAGGGATTGATTGTGCGAATGGACTGCTGGATGAACGTGTGTGGCCTGCTTGGATGGCCTGTCTGTCTTGTTGGGATAGACGCGGTCAGTAAGAGGACAAGCGATGCGTCGTCGTCGCTTGCTCCGGCTTGCTCCTGCTTCGATAGTAGCCGGGCAGCTGGATGGACTATTCAGATGGAGCGAGGAGTGACAGCAAGGAGGAATGGGTGCATATTGGGATGCACTATACTATAATATAACTGGCTGCTCAGCCTGTGCATGCCTGCGATTGCTGCTTCACTTGTTTCAATAGCTGGATGTAGGATTTGTAAATGATGCATGGAAGCAAGCCAGCAGCACAGCAAGGAGCAGTCTCGTCGTGCCAACACAGTCTGCCATGAATGAATGCTGTCTTCAATGGACGTCTATGTTGGTCCTCTCATCGCCCGCCCGTCTTGCACGATGACTCGCTCGCTCGCTTGCACTCCCCTCCCCTCTGCTTTCGCCCAACCCTCACCTCCCAGCTGAAGAGCAGGAGCAGGACGAGGACAGGCGTGGTTATATCTGTGGGACTGGAGAGGAGAGGATTGGAAGGCGACGCAGGACTTGTCACTGCGCTGCTCCGTCGCTGGACATCCACGGCCACGTCGATTCGACGACGAGACAGTCGCGGCAACAGCAGGAGCGGGCGACACGCAGCTGCAAGGCTACAGTCGTCGACAAGGTGCGTTGCGTACATGGCACTGCTAGACACGCCCGTGTCGTGCATTCGCTGACTGTTCTTGCACCCCCGACCAACCACACAGACGGGACATTGCAACGAGCAAATCTCGACAGACACCCGTCCACACGGCAGCCATTCTCGACTGGACACGCCGCCCCCGAAAAGGTCTTGAGTGACACTGACTAGGGGACACGCACTGCAAGTGTCGACCAGCGACCAGCACCCTCCCGTCTGCGCTTGCACGCGCTCGCCCCGCCGCTTCCACCTCGAAATCTGCAACACGGCCTTCCTCGATCGAAGCGCAGAGCAGGCCGTCAACGGTGCAGGCATACTTGAGCTGCGACTGTAGACTAGCCAGTGCGAGACGACGTGCAAACAGTCATCGCAAAAAGGCCCCCTTTGCTGGGAGGCTCAACGCCCACGCACGCATTCGACCAAACGCACGCGTCAGCGCGCAAATACACACCATACAACTCAAAAGTCTCGCCTAGGACTATACTCCCACAAGCGTCTGTCCCATCGAGTTCAGCTCTAAACCCGCAGCAGCACAACATCGTTCCACCTGCTTGAGGCGATCCCATCGCTAGGTGATTCACCACAAGCAAGCTGCAACAAGGTGCACGGAGCTGTTCGTCTGGACAAAGCATTGGGAGTGGATAGTTCCACTGGCTTCAAAAAGAGACACAACCGGTCTTTTTCTCTCTTTCTCTCTATACGATCCCCGCGCAATTATAATCTGTATACCATCAACAAAGTCGGGGCCGTTCTTCCGTCGACCCAAGTAACGAAAACCAAGCACTAGTCCTTCTCATTTCACTGGCCTCTGGATAATCCCCTGCTTCTAATACAACAAGGTCGTCGATAATACAAAGCGTCATTGGAGATTCTCAGTTTCTATCTTCAAATCTGTTACAAGACGGCTCCCTCAACCTCAGTCACCGCTCTCTCCGTGCTCGTAAGAGCCAGTTAGAGGGCCGGGCCGTCTCCTCGGAAAGGGACGTCCAGTGCGCAGCCGAGGCTTCGTTTCTTCAATTCGGAAGAACGAGCGGAGGTTTGAAGAAGGATAAAGAGTGCGAGAAAGAGACAGCTTCTTCGAAAGCTTCTCATTCCTGCATTCTTCCCTTTCTTCTCGCGAAACAATCCCCCCGCGCATGATCGCTTATAACCAGCAACGTCCCGCTGGGGCGTTTGAGCATCTCAACATGCGTTCGGGCATGTCTGGCGGTGGTCACTATTATACCCACCCGTCGCAGCTGCAAGCGCCGTACCACCATGATGCTGCCCTGCATCAGCAGCAGCAGCAGCAGCAGGCTCTTCAATACCAACAAACTGCAGCTGCAGCTGCGTATCAGTACAAGCAGCAGCAAGCGATCCAAGCCGACCTGGAAGCAATGATGCGCTCGCAGCAACAGGTCCAACATCAGCAGAGGGTCCCGCTCTCTTCGACTCGCTCGAGTTCCGGCACTACTGGAGGCTCAAATGGCTATACCCCGCTGCAGCATTACGACTATGAAGCCGACTTGCAATCGCGCTTCCCTTGCTCGACGTTCCGGAGCGCCAGTAATGGAAGCAGCCGCGGCGAGGATCATCATCGACAGTCGCAGCATGGGTCAGTTGAGAGTGCCCGCACCGCGCGCGCAGAGGAAAGAGCTCACCTAGGTCGTCTGTTTAGTGCCCTCGAGGCGACCAATACGACACATGGACACACTGCACCCGCTCATGCTGGTCATTGGTCTCGGCAGCAGCAGCAGCCATTTGCTCAGCACACCCAGCAACAGCAGCATCACTATGCTCATCACCTGCCTGCACCGTACGCGCACGGCTATGCGCACGCTTCATATCTCTCAGTCCCGCCTGCCCTTCCTGCGCCTCATCAGGGGGCAGGTCTGCAGCCGGCATTCGAGCGGTACGGACATGCGTATCAGCAAGCCGCTGGCTATCGTGCATACGATGGCTTTTCTGCTGCTCCTGCAGCTGCGAATGTCGCTGCTAGTCAGGCGGATCTGGCGTTTGCAGATCATTCTGGAGCGCTCATGGATGCCGAGTATGTGAATACTCAGCAACAGCAGCAGCAACTCGATTCAAGCAACGCCATGTGGTCAGCGGACGTTTATGGCGGCATGGCCGTCCAAATGGATCACGATGCCCTCGCACAGCAGCAACAGCAACAGCAGCTCGCTCTGCAAGCTCAAATGCAGGCGCAAGCCGCTGCCACCCTTGCGGCCGTCGAGCTGCCCAGCGAGACTTCGAGCGTTGTTTCGGAGGAAATGCAGCTCATCGCCCACGACGCTTCTGCGATTCCACCACCACCACCCATTGAAAAGTCAGCTCATCCCCTCGCTGCCTTGGCTACGGATCTCGTATGGGAGGCCTTCCTCTCTGCTGCTTCCAACAATGGTTCCTCGCCTTCTGGACCCTCGAGCGGATCTGCTAGCCCGACATATCATCAGACACACTTTGGCAGCAGCCGCGCTGCCTCTCTAGGTCCTGCTAGCGCTCTCGATGGCGAAATCTCCACAGAAGCACGATTTAACTCGTCGCCTCTGTCGGAGATGGGAGTCGCGACTGCCCACCACGCAGGCACTTATGGCACCTCTGGCCATTCTGCCACCGCCGGCTTCCCACCACGCACACCCGGTTTTGGAGCCATCTCTGCCGGCCGGCTCGGCCACAGCAGGAACAATTCCAAGTCTGGCTCTGGCTCGTCTCCACATACATACGACGCTCGCTCCCGTTCAGTCTCGAGGGACGAAAATGATGGCCAGTCTGCAGCTCGCTTTGGCGCTATTGGCGGCGAGCGCAAACCTCGCCATAGCAATCTCGGTCTTCCCGGCTCAACACCCACGAGTAGCATGCAGGCCAGCCCTGCTACGCGCAGCGACTCGAGCAGTCCCGCCTCCACCGCCCCGGGCACGCCTGCCAATGAAGCTTCCCTCAATAATAGCTGCATCGTCGCTAGCAGCGGCTCAGACAGCAGCAGCGGCGCAGGCGGCTTGGGTGACAAAATGGTCAAGCGCTTTGCAGGAGGCGCTCATTCGCACTATTGGGATGATACAGATGCTTTCACCCACATGCAGCATGCGCACAATGGTGGCGCCGGCGGTAAAGAAATGCTCCACTCACTCTCGCAGGGCAACAAAGTATCGGCCAATGCCTCTGCCGGCTTCCACCAGCAGCGCTTTGGAAACCTTACTCCACCCCAAAAGCTTTTTGAGCAGATACAAAAACTGCTAGGCGCTACTCTACTATCCCAGCAGGTCCTTCTGCTCGCGCTCTACTTTGTAGCCAAGACGCCTCACACTTCGGCACTCTACCCGCCTGCGACTTCGCAGTCGGCCCTCAAGAGCACATCGGCGCCCTTCAAGCTCTTGCTCGCCGCCCTTGTGGTCGCCAACAAGGTGAGTTGAAGTGTGAACCTTCAGCCGTCTGCATTGACTTCTCAGCTGACGCTCTTTCGTACTACACTTTGCAGCACCTCGACGACAACTCTTTCCGCAACTCTACCTTTTCCCAAGTCGCAAACGTGACTTTGCCAGAGGTGAATGCGCTCGAGTATTCGATGCTCGCGGGCTTGAATTTCGACATCAACGTCGACACCTTCAACTGGCTCGCCTGGCTGCGAGACCTGCAGTACCAGCGCACCACGCGCTTCACCCTCGACTACCCCGTCAATGTTGCCCTGGTCGTTTTGCCTATCATCGAGGGCGTCCTTGCGCACCAAGAACAGCACACTCGCGATTTTGGAAGCCCACTCGCTGGACTATCCCAGCCGGAACTCCAGCCGATCCTGATGTGAAGCAATAATCGGTCCACCTGAATTTTGAAGAGCCACGGACAGACTTTAATTGAACTTGCTGTCTTCATTCTTTAACGAATAGACATGCAGGCTGTCATATAGTTTCAACAGCAGATGCACATCATCTTCTTAGCACAACAAAGAAAAAAGACTCTAGACTAGACGCGCTTTTGCACTAGCACGTTGTCACAACATTCCTTTTTCTCACCTTCCCAAACCTTCATGCTCGCTTATACATACAGAGCAGTTGGACTCGAGGGTCGTTAGCCAGGACCACGATCTCGGGCTTTAGGTACTCCCTTCATCGTCTGCTGTGCAATCAATCGCTAGCAGCGTTTTGGCTCGACACTTGATTGACTGATTCGACCCCCTTTGTCGCTTATTGCATTAATCGATGGCAGTGGTAGAAACTGCGCTGACGCTATTGAAACCTTTGCTGCAGCACCAATGTCAGGACGGACAAGCATTTCAGGCGTTGCCTGATTCTTAAGCATCGCGCCATGTGCGACGGAGTTTGTATAGGGTCAGGCGTTAAGGACAGAATTTTTTTTGGACTCAGTCCAGCAGGCAGGGCAAGCGATGGAAGTCGGTTTGAAATGACCAGGTAAGAATGTGAATTACGATTTTAAATGAATGTCACCTAGACACAAAATCCTACTATGAACACAGGGTTCATGGCAAAGACGTTTGCGACAACGACCTCGTTCCCCTCAAAGCGCTACTATAATGCAATGTGACCTTGCTGCTGATGAGGCAGCGCGGATGCAGAAGAACGATTTACTCGCGGATCTGCTCGGTCTTCTCATCGTGGCCCTTGTGGCCGAGACCAGTCTCGGCGCCCTGGTTGGCGAAGGTCTCATGTGCGCGCCACTTGGCAGAGGTTCGGGGAGTGCTCTCTTCAAACATCTTGTCGACTTGCTCAAGCGTAAGGCCCTTGGTTTCAGGTACGAGGAAGTAGGAATAGACAAAGGCGGCTGTGCAGAGACCACCCCAGACGAAGAAGACACTGGAGCGGAGGTTGCCTCGGGTGGGGCCAACCATGTAGGGAGTGATGACGGCGATGATGGTGTTCCACAGCCAGTTGGAGGCGGTCGAGAGAGCGACACCACGCGAGCGGATGGGAAGAGGGAAGATCTCGCCAATCTGTGCATGTGGAAGTGGTCAGCCAATGTTGCAACGTAAGAGGGAGTACGGGAAGCTTACGAGAACCCATGCACCAGGTCCCCAGGTGGAGGCGAAGAAGAAAATGAAGATGGCAATGAATGCGACCTGGGCGTTGACGGCACCGATGTTGATGGCACGCTCCTGACCCTCGGCGTTGATGAAAGTCTTGTTGAAACCGGCAGTGACACCGATGATGGCGACAAGGAACTGGCAGACCAACATGCCGAAAGCACCAATGATGAGGAGAGGTCGTCGACCGAATCGCTCGACGGTATAGAAGGAGATGGGGGTGGAGCAGACGTTGACGATGGTGAAAATCATGGAGATGATGAAGGGATTGGCAATGGCACCAGTCGATTGGAGGAAAGGAGTGGAGTAGTAGAAGATGAAGTTGACACCGGTCCACTGCTGCATCATTTGGAGCGAAGTTCCGAGGATGGTTCGGCGGAGGTTGGACTTGGCATCCCAGAGCGATCCCTTGAAGCAAGCGGCCCACGAGGAGTACCAGGTGTCGGTGGGGATGTGAGCGCGCTCGTACTCGGCGTTGGCGATGATCTCGGCAAGCTCGAGCTCAATGTACTCGGACTCGGCAGGTTGGCCACGGAGACGGGCGAGAGTGGCGCGTGCCTGCTCGACCTTGCCGCGCTTGACGTAGTATCGGGGCGAGTCTGGGAGGAAGAAGAGACCAACTCCAAGAATCAAGCCCCAGGCGAACTGAATACCAATGGGAATGCGGTAGGATCCAGAGTCGGGTCGGTCCTGGGTGAAGTTGTTGATGATGGACGCCAACATGATACCAATCGTGATGGCGAATTGGTAGCAGGAGACGATAGCACCACGGACTTTTCGGGGCGAGATCTCGGACTGTAATGCACGAATTGTGTAAGCAACGTTCGAAGTGCAGAAACTTGCGGAAGCTGCGGATGGACGACTTACCATGTACAGGATAATGATGGCGGAGACAAATCCGACACCGAAGCCAGCAACAAGACGACCAACGACGATGACAGCGAGACCTTCAGCAGCGAACATCTGGATCACGACACCGACGATGTAGACGACGCAGCCAGCGATGATGGTCCACTTTCGACCAAAGAAGTCGGCAAGATCACCAGACATGAGTGCACCGAAGAAAGTACCAGCCGAGAGAATGGAGACGATGAGCGAGGTGCGCGACTCGCTGATGGCGGTTGCGCCGGGGCCCATGATGGCCTCGATGAATTGCTGGGAGGCATTGACACCGTTGATGTAGCCGGAGTCGTAGCCGAAGAAGACACCACCAAATGCGGCGAAAGCGCACATGAGGTCTGTGGTGGTTTGCGAGATGAGAGGCGGAGAAGACGCTGGTCAGGACGTCTTCACGTGACTGGAGCTTTTCAACAGGGCGACTCACAGGCCTTGAGGGTGACGGGAGCCTCGACGCGGAGGCTGCTGTCGACGCGAGCCTCATTCGTAGGTGGAGCCATTGCGTCGTGAGCTTGCTGTGGAAGTCTTGCTGTGCGATGAGGGAGACGATTGCGGGGCTCTGCCAAAGTGGGGCCGATGTGCCAGAGAGGAAGGACAGAGAAAGAGCGACCCTCGAGTTGCAGAGGGGCGTCCTAGTGGTCGGAGGCGGGTGTGTGAAGGTGTGGGTGTACGAGGAGGAGAAGCAGAGGAAAGAGGAGACGAGCGAGCTGGAGGCCAGATGAAGAAGGCAGGCAGGATCGGCCTGGGGGAAGGGGGTGCCGCTTTTCTCTCCAGGCAGGGCCCAAAAAAAAGGGAAGGAAAAAACCTCGACGAGTCTGGATCTCGCGAGGGGTTTTTCAGGCCTTCACGCGGTGACCCAAGCGCGGCGAGACGCAGACACGCGGGCAGATCTGAGTCTTCAGACGGGGGCGCGAGTGTGGCGGCAGGGGACCGTTGGGGAAGATGAGCGAAGCACGCGCTTGCGCGTGAGAGGCAGGCGAATTCTGCAAGACAAAAGTCAGAGCCCCAGGAGTTTCGAGAGCCTAAATTCGGATCTGGACAGCATCTGCAAAATCAGCTTGTGTTTTTAGCAGGGAGGCTCGGCCCGATCTGGTTCCGACAGCCCGGAAAGGCAGCTGAGTCCGACAGATGGCTGGACACTGCGATCGTCCGGACCAGCAAGCAAAACAGGGGCTGTGCTGCGTCACCGCTGTCACCACCGCTCGTCTGCTGGGCCTCCACCGACGCGCCTGGCTTGGTGCGCGCAAAGTGCACGCAGACGACCTTGCTTGGTGGTCCAGCCTAGCCGTCAGCGCGGACTAACGAGCACACTCTGGCCAATTGAATTTCTCGCAAGCCTGACCTCAGGCTGACTTGCCTCTGGACCCTGTCTCGTTGGCTTCTGCTATGATTCTGGGTCAGCTCTGGGGGCCTGCCAGTCTCGATGTCCGTCGTCTCGTTGAGGGCTGCAGGTCGACGTCAACAATCCCCAACAGTCCATGAGATCCAGACTTTGCATCAGGAACTCAATAAGAATTCCAGCATCATCACTCAGTTGCATGCAACCTCATCGATGCTTCGTGAGCTGGAAGTGCTGGTATTGTCAGGTCTCATCATGATTCAGCGCCGGGCCTCCTGCAGCAAGGCGCCCTTTCTGGCCTGTGAAGCAAGCCTACTGGTATCCCATCGGGCCCCGCAAAGAGCATGCTTGTGGCAGAAGATGACCTCGACGATGTCTACGAAACGAGTGGTACGACGTGTCATGCGTAACTTGCTTTCCAAGAACTGCAGTGTCGCCACTAGCAATTTTAGTGCTGGATGGGATGCTGTTCAAACGCGTCTTTGCAGTTCCAAACCTGACGGACGCGAGTCCAGAAAAGCCATCACAGCAGCTTTTTGCCGCAGCGTGTGACTATTAGAAGTAGTGTAGCACTGGTATTCAGCTCTGCCATCAATCTGAAGTGCACCATTCGAGAACACAGATCTATGTACCGTGCTGTAATGCATTCAAGCTTGCGTGTCGGTCAACGCCTCTGCAGTCGGCGATCTCACGCGTTTTCGTGTGCCCATCGCAAGCGCCTGCTTTCTTGCGGGCTGGCAAGACACGGGCACGTGGTGCTGCTTTGTGCACTGCAGCTTTGTGGTCGTGTCGCCTCATGGCCAGCGTTCGAGTGCCAGAAGTCTCCGGCTGCCTCGACACGGTGCCACCGAGGAATGCTCGGATGAGCTCGTGTCAGCTTTTTCAAGTCCGTCGGAGGTCGAGACTTGCCGCCTTCTTTCGGGATGTGCAGAGTTTTTTGTGAGGAAGGGCAAAAATAAAAGAGCTCTTCATTTACTGTATGATATTGGACGGAGGGGCGGCCTTGTACGATGGAGCGCGACGCGGAGGTGGACGAGCATCTGCATGAAAAGAGGAGAAGAATTCAACGACAAAGAGCCCCAAGGCTGACTAGAGCATCCAGACTCGGGGCCTAGGGCCAGCATGCAGCATGCAGCATGGGCAGGCTGCAGTGGCACACCATGGGGAGATCCAGAGAAGGGAGCGGTGTCAGCGCCCACCAGCAGTAGTGAGACGGTCGCTGTGTCTCCGATTTTTCGAATGCTGCACGCGCTTGCCTTGGAGGTGCCGCGATGCGTCGAGTTGCGCCTGACGGTTCCAAATTCTTGAGACCAGCGCAGCCAGGCGGCAGCTAGAGCGTCAGCGCGACCTGTCAAGCGTCAATGACTACGAGAGGCCCAGACTGTCAGCTCGGCGTGACCGCTGCTGCGTCCTGGGTAGCTAGCTGGGTCAAACATCGAAAAGCAATGCGCGATCACGTCAAAGGGTGCAGCAAGCTTCTCATCATGTGGAAGACGCTATCACGGTGGCCTGATGACGCTGATGAGTCGCTGTAGGCATCGGCTCAGCTACTGCAGGCTTGCGCATTGCCTCGGTGAGCCGCTGGCGCGTCAGCCTTGAAGTCTACAAAAGCCTTGCACGCCACACGCAAGACTGGAAAGCGAAATCCAAAACTACTGCACAGTACTCCATTGCTTAAATCTCACATCACATCCGTCTCACCGCTATCGGTACTCTATGTGCTCTCTGCACGGTATACACAGTCTCTAGGCTCGGCGAAGCTGACATGTCGTGTGATTTTGGCTGCGGTACTGGAGGGCCAGCCGCGCTTCTGTGCTCGTAGCGTCCGTATCCCGCATACTCGAGTTGATTCACGTTCGCACCCTGGTGCAACGGCCGTCCTTCTTGTTCCTGAGGTTCCCGCATCCGTCCGCTTGAGAAAGTAGCTCTTTCTTCCTCCTCTTCCGAATCATATGCGCTTGCAGCATCGTCGTCGTCCAACTCAAGGCTCTGCCCCTCGGCACTGCAGTCGAACTCGTCGCTTTCGTATCCGTCCGAACCATCGTAAGAGATAGCGAGACCAATGCTGCCAGATTGCGCCCCAGCCTGCATCTTTACAATGCTGCGGCGGGAGCTAGCAATGAGATTTGTCAAAACGCCTTCCGTACGCTTGAAGTCGACCAACGTGTCCTTCAGCACATCCGAAAACACTTCGGCGCCAGCATGCGCATGGATTTGCTCAATCTGCTTGGCGTCCAATGACATCAGGCCAGATGAGAGAATAGCATCAATGGCTCCGGCTGGCCCGTGCAAGTCTTCCTTCACCTGCCGTAGTCTGAGTGACCAGAAAGCCCGCTCTTCTCGTTCTGTCGCATTCTCCAGCCTATGCATACTCAAATCGCCCTTGCGTTGATCGCCGCTCGTCTGCGCCTCGTGTTGAAAGAGCCGGCCAGAAGGAGACCGAGGAATGGCATTGTTCGTGAATGCTTGCGCGGTCTGTTTGTGCTCTGCACGCTGCTTCTTCGCACGACACACGCGAGACAGGTCGCCGCCGACATCGTTGACCCCCGGAAGAGACACAGATTGGACTGTTGACAGGTAGACGCTTCGCAACGCTTGCGTCATAGCCTCTTTTGCATTTGCTGCTCGATGTCCTTTGATCGAAGCCATTGGCCGCGGCTTGGGGAGGTCAAGTATGCTGGCCGATGGCATATCGTCGCGCAAGCTGATTATTACTCTAGTACTGAGTGCAGCTGTGCGCACGGTAAAAGGCTTGTTTGCATCGCTGTCTGACCAAATCGGTAGGAGATCCAATTGGATGCATTCCACTTCTGCAATGGAACCACATCGTGAGCTTTGGCACTGTACTTGGGAATGCCATTCACCTACCAGAGCCCGCAGCTGGGACTTCGTACAAGCCAACAATCTTGGCAAGGCCCCAGTCATCTTCCAGTGTAAAGGTGTCCTGCGTGGCGGCAGATCGCGAGTGAATGTTGTGCGGTGCTTGACTTCGCAGACTGCTTTTAGACGGTCGGAGATGCAGAGAGGGCGTATGACCAACGCCGTTGCCGTCCTTGGAGGCAAACAGGACCAAGTCGGAGAACACAAACAAAAATAGCGGTGTGCCCTTAACCTTCTTGTGAGCCTTCATCGAGGATGCGGATAATATCGATGACGAAGACTTGAGTATTCCCCTCAGGCCGCTTGCAACAGTCGAAGAAGACGAAAGGGTGCCTTTGGTCTGTGACTTCTTCGCTTCGTCTGGTCCACCGTACGGAGTCGGAGACGTCGTAGAGCCAGCGTACTGTCCGGGCGAAGCTAGATGTCTATCAAGGTCATGAAAGGTTGACGGTGAGCCACTGCGACTGTGCCATGCTGGCGAAGCGTTTTGGCTATTCTGGCTTCCTAAGATAGGAGAAAAGAAAGCGTTGCCCTCCAAAGCAGTGGAGGAACCGCTGTAGTCTGTCAAGAGCGATGGCGCCAAGGATCCGGCGTCGGAGAAGTAAGACACGGGTCTGGGTGAGAGGCCTAGAGCTGGCATCGACCCTTTCCCAAAGTCCGGATGTTTCCGATTCGACATCATATGTCCAGTTGGCACCATCGACACACTTGATGTCATGCAGTCTCTTGGGACATGCGCAGCAGCTCGGTCTTGTAAAGCGCTCTCGCAGGCATCGTAACCAACCTCGAGGATTCCTACAAGTCCGCAGGCCAGCAAGCGCCGGTCTCTTTGGGCCAAACTCAGGCCAGTGGGCATACCATGCAAGCGGGCTGCGAAAGCCTGAAGCAGTCGATATTCTTCCTCTCGTGCTTTGACCTCTTCCATAACCCGAATGATGGAATCAAGGGACACCAGCAGCTCTGCGGCAGCTTCTCCCTCAGGATGCTCCTCCGGTGTAAGGTCTCGCAATTGCTATGATCAACGAGAAGTGAGCACAGGTACATTCGCAGGATTCTTATTAGATGCGCGAGCTCACCTTGAAGAACAACGGATACTTCATTAGTCGCTGCACGGGCTTGAGGAGAAAGCTAGCGAGGGACATCGAGCCGCATTCCGGCAACGCCTGCTGCATGCGAACAAACTCTCCAAAGTCACTGTCCGGTTCCGACAGTGTACTCGTGATGTCTTGTGTGACACTCTCAAAGCGAACGAGATACGGTAGGTGCACCTCTAGCAATGGGACCAAAGCTTGCAGGGCATTGGCGAGACCGCAAACCACCAGTCCTTGCGTTTGCCGAAGTGAATGCATAACCATGTAGATTTGCAGATGCACGTAGACAATATCGTCCAGCCAATCCAGCAGACGCGAGATCTTCGGTGGCACACCGCTGATCCAGCTACCTTGTGGATTTCGAAGGGGCTGGGAGAACACTCGAACCACGCCCTGCAGGCCCATCACAAAAGACTCTTCCGTCCGGAAAAGCTCGTAAATGATTTCTTGGCGATGAAGTTCGGAGGATGGGTAGATTTCAAGCATTTCGGCGTACAGATCTGGTGGGACGGTCGAACGCCAGGTATCCGCAGCTACGGGCAGATGTCCAAGCGACTCTTCCATCTGCTTGGTATGAGTGGCCTGTCGTACCACATGTTGAGTCGGCATTGTAGAAACAGCGGGCAGAAGAGTTGGACCTGTCAAGGCCCTTTTGCGATGCTTGAGAATGCCAGGTCTGCTACTCGCAGCGCCGTTCGGCGCCTTTGGAGAGGTGGCAGTTGGCATGCCAGACTTGGTCTGTGCTTCTAGTCGATGCTTATCATCATTCTCTGCCCCGCTGAAGAAGCTGGTCAAGCGCTTCCGCCCTTTGGCCTTTGGCATCGGCTCATTTAGCTTTGTAGACGCTGAAGAGCCACCAAAAGCCAGTCCTAAGCGCTGAAATGCACTGAAGGTACGTGAACGTCTTCGGGATGTGCTGACTTCGTCTTTCCCAGTGAAAGGTGGCTCATCGGGGAGGTCTAGCGGCAGAGGTCGCAGTGCTATGGCTTCGGCTAGCGAAAGTGTGCTCTGCCTGAAGTTTCGCTTCTGTACGTTGTCATCGCTCGATCGTGCAATTGCTTCTTCCTCTTGTGCAGCCAGGCCCATTAGAGGATCTCGACACATTCGGCTCATTTGAGCGACAGCGGCCCTGTCGTGTCTCTTTTGCGCCAGGTTATGCTCAACAGAACCATCTGATCGATATTGAATGTTGCCTTCCTTCGTAGCCGCTGAGTGGGTGGGCACTCGCGCCACTGGTACTGGCTGTCGGTGACATGAAGACACTCGATCCGTCTGTCCCGCGGTGTTCGTCTTGGGAACGTTGGCTCGTCCACTGGTCCGACGGTGCAGATCTGAGCTCAGACGGGCTCGTATCTGATCCATACTCAATCGCACACCGTCAGGTAGACAGAAGGAGTCTGCAGCGAGGATGCTGGCAAGGACCGAATCTGTGATGCCCAGACTTGCTCTTTGCGCTACTGTCAAGTCGGTGAAGATGTGGGATTCTCGCAGCGCGCTCGATCCATCTCCATCGGCTGGCAGGTTTACAGCGTCCAGCAAGGCTTCTCCCTCATCTTCGGCTGAAGAGTGGTGTGCGGACTGATCATGTAGCTCCTTCTTGTAGGAAACGTCTTCATTGCCTGTTCGCCAACTTTCGTTCGAGCTCTCCTCGGAGTGCCGAGCGGATGAGTCCTGCGAGTAGTCATCACGACTGCTCTCCGATACATAGTTATTGCCAGTCCAGATGTCTTCTTGCTCCTCCAGTGCCGTGGCGTAGGTACCACTCGTCAAGACAATGCCTTCCTCGTTCTCTGCGGGACCTGTGTAGTCTACGTAACCGTCAGTGACTGGCAACTTGCCGACGGTCTGTGACCTGCCAGGTTTTGCCGAGTCGTCTAGAGCTGATGGCATAGCTCCTACGTCACGCAGTAATGTAGCTAGGCGAAAATTCCGCTGAACATCTTCGATGGCATGGTCGTCGAATTGCATGATCAATTCTCGAGCGGCGCTGGGCGACACCGAGGGCGGCCTCTCGATTGCCTTGGTGGATACCGCTGGCGATAGCTTTGGTGTTGCCTGACGCTGAGCTGTAGACCCGATCGAGCTCTTCATAGTCCGAGTCGACGCTGGCGTGACCGGCGCTGCAGTCGATGCGTTTGATAGGCATCTCTCACGTCTGCTACGGCTAAGACGTGTTGAAGATACTGATGCGCGTCGCTTCGCAAGACTTGGTAGATCGTGAACCGGTATTGCCTGCTCTTCTTCGGCTTCGAAAGCATCGTCGAAAGCGGATGCCTGATTGCTGGACTGGATGGTAGCGCATGGCGTTGGATCCAAGGGTGCCACGAAAGGCGTGGGTGAAACAGGACTCGGATTTGCAGACAAGCGACGTGAAGACTTGGGTGGCCGAGGCGGCTTTTCACCAAAAGGTGAAGTTGGCGCAACAACGCTCGTTGTCGCGCTTGTGGGGGCGGGCAGCAGAGCCTCTTTCTGCAGTGTAGTCGGCAGCATAGCCGTATCACCGGGCTCGTTGTTCGAAAAGAGTGTTTGAGCGAGCTCCGTGCCCAGCTCCAGCTGATGATCCCTTGCAAATTGTAAGATGAAGTCATCATCGACTTCGACAGACTCCAGCTTCCTGCGAGCTTGCAATGTGAGCGATTGCTTGTGTCTAGATTCATTGCTAGGGACAGTATTGCTTGCGTTGCCTTGTGTGGTCTGCATTGCTGACGCAAAAGCCTCGAAGCGTTGGTCTGATTGCGCATGGTCCCTTGGCGGATCATTGCGTTCGTAACGGAAGCGGTGCCGTGGTAGCGCATTCGTCTCTTTGGGCGGGATCTCGGGCTGGTAGGCTGGACTCTGTGGACCCGTCACACGAGAGCTTGAAGCGGGAACTGATTCATCTGCTTTCGGTCGCAGCAGTACGCGCTTGGCTACACTTGTTGTTCTGCTCCGATACTGCGTTTTCGGAACGTGCTCTGCTTGTGCGCCGGTCCAGTTGGTAGACTCTACGTTGGAACGTGATGAAGCTGGTATACGTGCAACGTTTGATGTATATGCGTAGCTCGGCGCCCTTGGTGCGTCTGCTGCTTCTTGTCGTTTGAGCTGTTGTACAGAGGGCGAGGCGGGTATAAAGTACTCTTTGAGCTGCAAAATAGGCGAGAGGGCGAAGGGAGTCAGCATGGACTCTGTTGTAGCTGACAAGAAGCAGCACTTCCCCCTTCCTCTTGGACTCACCGGTATCTGTTGATGGCGTGAGCTAGCCTTTCGCGAGCTCATGCTGCGGCTGCTGGATCTGCCAGCGGCTGACGGTGCCGGGCTGCCGTAAGAAGCCATATTTCTGCTCCTTCACCAGACGATCCCTCCGTACTCCCTCCGTACTGTAGTATATGCTGAGAAGCGCGTCACTGTCTCGCTGGTCGTCTTGCAAGACCGTGCTCGTTTCGCCAGTTCGTGCTGTCGCAGACTGTGGGACGAGCAAACAAGGGCCGCTCAGCTCCACCATGCAGCCGTCCAGGACTGGAATGTTTGGCGATCTCTGCAGGCGGTATCGTCAGCGTGCGCGTGAATGCACGTCTAACCTCTGTCCGTTCCTCGCTGGGTCCAGATTGGAATCCCAGCTGGACCGTCGCAGAGACCAGCGATGAGACACGTGCAAGTGCCGACGTAGCGTCAAGCCCCAGGTCAGACTCCCTGAAGATGGTCCACGAGAATGTCTCTTATTGCCATCTCTCGCTGCTGCGCGTCGCCCTTCATCGCCTGGCCTGTTTGTCGACGTCTCGCCGCAGCCCTTTGACTGCAGGCCATCGTTCCGGACGGCGACGGACATCGTCTGAGCCGCGTGCAGTGCGGGAGCTGTAATGTCCTTTCATGCCGCTGGTGCATCCCTTGTCCGCGCTGGGGCATGTCTCTCGTGTCGTCGCTCCGCAGAGACAGGTGGTCGCTTGCCCAGCGCCTTGAAAAGGCCGACAGCCACAGAAACAGCACCAAAAAGCAAATGCTAGCAGAGGTGCTCGTCGAGCTGACCAGTGCTGTTGCAAAGCACCCGTCTATGCTACATCGATCTGGCCTCGGCGTTGCATTGAGCGCGAACATCCCTCCACACGGACATCGGACCTTCCTTGTTCACATCACAGCATAGCATCTGCTTGCGCAGCAAGGACTTTCCTCTCAATGTACCGCATCAAGCCACCGACGTCGTTGGATCCCATGAGCTGAATCTCAGCTTTCATACGCGAGTGCATCATCCCTTGAAGGTGTTTCCTGATTTTGTGAGGGAGTTGCGCATTTCAACGACCGAAGGTCGGCGAAAAGAGTCTGGCGTGCACAATCAGCTCACCTCAATGCATGGTCCTCGTTGCAACGCTTGAGGAGTGCAAGACCTCTTTTGATATCGTGCGGACTGAGCGGCAGCCGGCAGCCTTGGTCAAAGTCGCGACTGAGTACGGAAAGCATGAGCGCCGGCATACGCAAGGCAGGTGATACTCACTGCATCACATCCACGTGAGAAACGCCCAACCAAGCAAGACGCGGAGCTGTGAGGTTCTCGGCATCGAACGCCATGGCTGCAGATCCATCTCTGTAGTTTAGGTAGATGTCCAATCCGTGAGGGTCTGCATCGACAAGGCAGAAGGCGGGTACGCTACAAGGAAATAAGAATGTTAGAGCGCTTCAAGAGCGCTTCAAGAGAAATAGGTTTAGCTTTTGCGTACGTATTGGGCAGTTCGATGCAAAGCCGGCGCACGAGCTCGCGCGTCGCTACGTCGGGATAGCCTTTGCCAGTAATAAGGATCGACTTGCCCAGGACTGGGTGACTCGTGAAGCCTGCGCCCTTGAGCGTCTGGAAGACCGCCTTGAAATGCGCAATGCATACAGACACACGGTCAGGTAAGATGATGTCCTGACATTTGCTGCCCTGCTCACCTCTTTCTCCACTACCATAACAAATCGCACATCTAGCGGGACAGATAGTGTTTCGATGAGCTCGCCAGGAGGGATGAGGCGGGGCTGTTCAGACCAAAGCAGATTCGTCAGTCAGTCCCCACCTTGCCGAGTCTGAGAAAAGTCTGGCGGACTGTGAGATCATTACTACAGTCCGTAACATTTCCAGACTGATCTTTGTAGCTAATGTGACCCGTGACAAGGCCTTTTGATGCCGCAATCTGGCGCATACCACACTCAGCAGCGCGTCATTATGCGGCGTATACCAGACACAAATACGGTACTGACGACGTTGAGATCGATGCGTCGAACTCCGAGAGTAGCAGCAATGTCGTCGACCAGCTTGTGCCGCAGATCGTAGTCAAGCTTGCATCCTTTGACACAGTAATGCTAGCGTACCTTATCGACCGATCTCTGGGCGCCGAAAAGCTTCGGATCGCGATAGTATAGGTCTCTGAAGAATTGGACATATCAAGACGCGCTGCGTTAGTGCAGACTAAAGAATGAGTTATGGATGGTGTACCTCAATGTCACGTAGCCATCTTCCTCCAAACATTCTGTAAGCAGGTCTGCGAGTCTCAAAAACATGTCTGCAAGAAATGTCTCAGATGCAAGATCGGCAGTCGCAAAGTCAGATTCAAACAAAGAGGGGGGCACCCAATTGTTTCACTGAAGCCAGGGAAGAAGGAAACTTGATTGCTCTTGTCTTGCCAGCAACTTTGGACTGACGGTTGTGTAGTCGCATCTCGATGTGTTTGAGAGCGGGTTTGCGTTTTGCCGGTTTCTTTTTACGTCCTTGTGGCCGAGGTGCTTGACTCTGAATGGACTCCTCGACTTCTTCGTCGCTTGCTTGCATATCAAGTTCCTGAGGCGCTGGCTCGAGCGTGGTTGCCAGAGTCAGCTGGATGAGGATGGACATGCCCAGATTGAGCAGCGCCTGTCTAATGATCTGCCTAGGCGATTAAGAGCATCACATGTGGTTCCTTCGCTTTATTACGACAAATCAATGGCATACCTGCGCGTTTGACGCGTAGCATCCAGAGGAAATGCCAGCGGTTTGCCAATTTCGAGGTCGTCTAGAGCGGTCTGCAATTCGCCATCCGAGGCGAGTGGGCCGTCGGGCCATTCGATCTCAGACTCTGACGCCGAATGCTCCGACTCGCCGTCTGCATCTACATCGCCAAGCTCTTCGCCATCAATGCCGAGGAAGAGGTCGCTGTCCGCCATGACACCAGCCATGGGGACGTGATCGGCTGCATGGAGCTGCGAAGTGCTTGCAGTCGGAGCATCGTCGAGGTCGTCAAAGGTGTGATGCAGCTGCGTCATTGCCGCTTGTGAGTCCTCGAGGTCGAACAGGTCACAGTCCGAATCCAAAGTCGCTTGAATTTGCGCAGGGTCGTCCAGTGCGTGCTGTTGGGTGTTGATGACCGCGTCTTCTACAGGACCTGGCTCATCGTCACACAGCATAAAGTCATCGTCATCGGCATAGCTCGCGTCATGGCCGATGTGCGAAAAGTGGATGTGGTCGGTGAAGGCGCTGCTGTCGCTGTGCGTTGTCAGTCGCGAAGTGCTGCTGTTCCCAGTGCTGCTGCTGCTGCTGCTGCTGCTGCTGGTAGTAGTGGCCCCGCTGTCTGTGCTGGGGTTGGCCTCGAGACGGCTGCTCTGCACAGACGCGCTGTAGCTCTCAAAGAAGCTGTCAATGGCCTCGTCTGCAGCGAGGAAGAGGCTGTCCTCGTCGTCCATGACGGGATTCGCGAAAGCTGTGGTGTTGGTCACAGGCAAAGAGGCGCAGGGTCAAGAAGATGCTGATGTCTTTGTCTGTGATAGCAATATGCAAATGGTCCAAATGGTTGTGCATGCGGTTCACATCAAGCATGCAATTCCTGCAATGTCTTCACGCTCCTCTCGACGCTCTCTCGCCACCGTCCAAGCGCATTTTCCGAAAATGCAGGATAAGCGCGTCTCACATCTGCGTCACCTGCAGTGATTGCATTCCCTAAGTCCAATGCATCCGTGATAGCCTGCTCTCCGCCGTGGCCACCCTAGACCGTCAGGATTTCAGTGTCAGATCTCGTGTAAAGCCAGCTTGTTGAAAGGCTCAGGCTCACGATGATAGGCACCGCATGTGCAGCATCGCCAATCAAACCTGTTCGTTCAGGCAGCTGTGCCAGATCGTCCTTTGAGATCTTGACGATCCTCATAAGCCAGCTAAGCAGCTTGTCCTCTTTGAGCTTCTGCCTGCTGAGCACATCCCCAAACGGGCTTTGTTCGACCTCTTCGTAGAATTCATCGGGGATGTAAGTCGCATCCTGAGTCGTCCTTTCCGGTTTGTAGAGTGCATCCGACCCTTTTTGCGCCGGGCGGGAATATGTGAAGAAATGGTAGGCCTTGCCGTCTTTGACGTCATTCAAGCCGCGCGTCAGATGTTGGCCTTCCGAAGTCTTGTCTTCAGTCTCGGAGAAATCTGTGGTGCTGCCCAGTCCTTGCAGATACTGCTGTATCGGAGTCCTGCGCTGCCCGTTGATGGCTACGTAAGGGAGGACTTCGGGCTTGAGATGCGGCAGGAGCAAAGCTCGGACTTGCAAGAATGGTAAAGACGTCAATGTCGTGGAGATAGCCTTTGCTGGAGCTGCGTACCTTTCGAATGCACCCCATCACAGCCAATGAGCAGACTTCCCTCCACTACATTATCATTGTCGAAGCTGGCCGTGATTCTATCCTGCCCAGCTCGAATGTCCTTCAATTTATGCTCCCATCGAATGTCTAAATCGACCGCCAGCTGATCTAGCAATCGCCGCTTGTTCGCTCGCATGCCTCTTGCATTGCTCGACATACATCCAGCATCTTTGAGCTCAGCGCTCACTGAGACCGCTTGTGTAAATTCCTCGCTTGAGAGACGTAGCTGGGACAAAAGAGGCTGGACTACAGAATCGGAGAGCCACAAGCCATGGTTCCCGGCTTTGCCTTTTGCTTTCGCTTCGAAGACGATTGAGGGGATCTTCTTGAGCTTTAGCACTTGTGCGACTATAGAGCACGTATTATCAGCCTTGGTCGAGTACAGCTGGAATGGTAAGCCGTCCGCACATATCAGGCCCGAGATGCCTGCGCCGATGATGAGGACCGGCTGCATCGTGCCAAGGAGACAGAAGCGGACAGAGTCTCGGTGACTTGTGTGGCTCCCAGTCAGTACTTAGAACTGTCAGGATGGTCGCAAGTCGTCAGATAATGATATTGAACGATGGAAGTCAAAGAGCACACCACATTGCCGACACCAACGTCACCCTAGTTTGGTGGCAACTTTGCTCGAACGGACAGCTTTGCAAAAATATGGAAATGAGTCGTGTTTGCAGCGTAAACATTGATCGTTCCAATCTATCGTGGCTTATGCAGTCTATGATTCGTCCTCCACTCGCTCATTATCACCGTTTATCGTTTCAACCTCCTACTGTACCCTCTCATTTCCACTCCTCGCCGCCAGCTGCTCACAAATGCTCCAAATTATCCTTCAAAGCCAGCAATATAGTCGCCGCGCTTTTCTGCAAGCTCCACAAGCCTACCGCTTTAGCGCGTTTCACATTACTGTCCTGGACATGATTCGCCAGAGCGGCATAGACCTGTTCCGCGACCGCGTCCAGGAGTGCAATATCGTAGGTCGTCCAACTGCCGTCGAATTCCGCCAAGTCGACATCCACATGACACCGAATGGGTATGAGGGTGCGATTCGCATTCAAGAAGGCGACGATGGGACGGACGAGTGCGCTATTGACGCTGCTGAATTCATCGGGAAAGAGAGGGACAGCGGCTTTGACGTCTCTGAATCGGATATCCAACCGCATGCACACGACGCGGTTCTGTTGGTTCTTTCTAGAGTCGTCTTCTTCGATTCCTAGCATTGACCTCAAAGAAACAGAAGGCGCTTCGAGAGGACGACCTTTGGTAAGAGCCGGTCGACCAGGAATGCGGTCGGAACTGGTTGTCGTTGGCGGCGTCGTGACTTCGGAACCAGCTGGTCCGCCGCTGCCTGCCTTCAAAGCCTCATCGAGGTTATCGACGATATCACCAATGATGGTGTTGATGTCGACATCGTCTTCTGGGCCACGAGGGAAACGAATGTCCGCTACGAGGTCGGCCCGGCCAGACATGATCCATGACATTGGTCCTTTGTCGCGCGCGCTTTGTAGGTGATCGATAGGAACGCCGTCGATACGGAAGCGGGACTGCAAGCAAGCAAGTCAGAAATTACGTGAGTCGAGAAGTCCATCATTGAGGAGATGTGTATGAGGAAGCACTCACCATCCGTTTCCAAGTATTATGCTTCATCTCATCCTCACTCGTCCTTCCGATAGATTGTGGTTTGTGCAGCGAGAAAAGACAGTTATCCACCTGGCCAGTAATAGATTCCGCAGAGAGCAAATCATAAAACAACCACTGTTTTCTCAAATTGCCGATATTCGCTTGAAAAATGCTGAATGTGTATGGACGGAAAGATTCAGGTTGATAGACTGTTGCTAAGAAATCCTCAATTTGCAAGGATTCAAGTTGGAAATCTCCTGGTTGAGGTTTGTTTCGGAATCGACGATAGTCGAGCAAGGCGTCGTCTGCTGAATGTGAAAGATGAGACCGGTCTGCCCATATCACGCATCCGATTAGGAAATCATTGGCATGAGCAAATTTTCAACGAATGCAAACGGTCCTTGCAAGCTGAACAAACTCACCAATGACACCACGCACGCCCTTGACTTTGGCATCTTTCACTAGTCCTTTCCCATCGAGCCATCTAGGCAAACTAAGTGCGACCTCAATTGAATCAATTGTAAAATGAAAATCCGTCTTTTGAGTTTTCGCGACGATATCATCCAACGCATTTGGCTGTACCACGAGCGAATCTTCACCGCTTCCACTTCCACCGGTCCTGCCGGCGTGAGAATCGTCATTGGCGGCAATCTCGTGGTGCTTGCGGACTTTGATATGGTGGTGCAGAGAATGATGGTGCTGATGTCGCGTACGATCTTGTTCTGTATCGCGAGACTTGATATCCGCAAGTTGGTCGCTTGAGGCGCGTCGCACGCGGGGGTTGTCGATATCATGACCAGTAGAGCTAGTACTCCTGCTTCGATTCTCAGAATGCGGGATTGCATTTCCATGCTCGTCTTCTTCGAGTGGCGGTAGAGTCTGCCGTACCCCTCTCTCGCCATCGCTGCTGATGAACTCGCGCTCGCGATTTACACCGCGCTCATGAGACCCCATCCCTCGCGAAATGTATACATTCTTGAATGTGATTCTTGAATCGCGTAAACTGAATTTGGGTACGATCGCTGATTCGAAGATTACCGTTACCCCAGAGTGAGAAGTCAGGTATGAGCCTAGCTTTGCAGCCATCCATTCTGCGTGATGCATATATACATGCTTAGAAAGATCTCAACTTTGTCTTGTGCTTGTATGGCATATCCCTGACGGGCTCACCTTGCATTTGTAGGGAGTTGGCGAGCAAGAACAGCGCGGAGAAGAAGCTCGTTCTGCGGGGATCGCGATGACAAACATCAGTATCAATAACACAAGAGAACTCGCATGGTGAAGACTGGCACTCACGTCCCTACTACGATCCATATCCCGACTCCACCGAGGACCCAGCTGACAAACGCGCTCCAGTCGTCTGTTCTGAATCGTCTGAATCCGCGAATTGTGAACCACTTGAATCGGATGCGCAGTCGTTCAAAGAAGGACGAAGTGGATGCGAGCAATCTTAAACAGAGATAGAGAAGAGGTCAGTATAATTCCAGGATGCTTCGCATCCATGCAATTACGCACTCGTCTTTTGTGGGCCTTCGGAGAGTGGCGCTCGGTAGCGAAAGGGCGAGATCGCGCAACGAGCGAGGGAAGGAGGATACGTGTCTGATGAGGTGGTCAGGGTGGATGTTTGAAGTCGACTGCGATTGTGCTGCATCTGCCTTCTGATGATGACTGCTGCTGCTGCTGCTGCTGCTCGCCGTGCTGTCACTCTGATCGGCCTCGATGGGTGTGCGCTTGTCTGGCGCATCGTAGCGCGACGCAGAGGTGATGAACGAGCGTGCAGAGAGGTGTTTGCGACCATTCAGAGGTGCACGCTGCCATGGCCGTGTCTTGTGAGCGTGTAGGGTCTTGTGTGCTCCCCCTGCCCTGAAAAAGTCCGAGAGAGCGGCATACGCAGGTCCCAGCGGCCGCAGAGTTGCGCCAGAGGGCGGCACAGCGTGATGATGATGGTACACGCCAGGGATGCTGGCTGCCCTTGTCGCGCTGAATGCTCGCCCTGCCAGCTGCCGCATCGAAGAGCGAACCGCGCTGCACGTGAAAGTGGCAGACGGAGAGAAGCAGAGAAGCAGAGCAAGACCATCGACAGTCGGGCAAGCCAAGGTCAGTGACAAGAGCGTCTAATAACAATATACCACACTCAGGTTACACTGTGTCTACTTTACTTTTGGCAACCACCAGCAAGCTTCCATTGCCTTCGCCACCGACAAGCCATGGAGAAGACGCAGCTTGCTTCCACTCCAGCACACAGCATATGGCAGGAGAGGCACCAAGCGCAGCAGCTGCACTGCTAAACACCGAAGACGCTCTGCTCTGGTCAGCAGCGCCCATATCCTGCCCCTTGGTGGTGCACTATGCAAATGCCGAACATCTCAATCGCAAGATACCCATGACTGCTACACCTCGACAACCAAGCTACGATACACAATGACATGCACTTCTCATTCACCTACTACAGCTACTCCTTGATTGCTCAGCGCCCATCCTGCGCATCAAAGCACGTTGCGAATGGATTCTCTGCGCTTCCTCCTGCTGGCATATACCTGCGCACAGGTCTCGGAGGTGAGATACCAGGATCAGAAGCGCCATACAACCAAGCCGTCGGCACTTGCAGCGTATACTGCTGCAATGGCTGGACGTGCTTCTCATCATCCTGCTTCCGGACTGGCTCTGGCCCCGGCGACAAGCCCGCTGAAGAAGGAGCTGCTCCCAAAGTTTCGGAAGCATACGAGCCTCTGCTTTGCGGTGCCGAAGGGAGACCAAGTGCGCCTATAAGCGAGACCGTAGAGCCGGCGCCGTGCTCTTGCTCGCTGTTCAGAGGCCACTTGCTTGGTGTCGACTGCCACATCGGATAAGCAGGCGGAGGGGGGCTGAACGCTCGTTCTTCGTTCGCTGGAGTGTTTCGCGAACGCAAAGGCGTGAGGTGGACATTCCTGAATGAGAGCTCGGAATCTTGCGTCCCCACGACCTGTCGCTGTCGCCTGGCTTTTCTGCCGCCAAGACGCTCGAGTGGGCGTGTGAGCAGTGCGCCGACGCTTGCTGCTGCGCCTCTAAACCTGCCCGAGCCACTGCCCCAGCCTTCATTTCTCATCTGCCTCGTATTCCCGATCTCTCCCTCGTTCTTCTGCGGCGGCTGACGAATGGTCTTTTCAAGAGCCAACTCCTTCAAGCCAGTGCTTTCTCTTGCCGCTTTCCCCCTTCGAGTAACCCACCTCGGCCGACCATATTCATTCCACAACAGTGCAATGATTCCAAATAGCACAACCAGGCCATAAAGCCCCAGCATCGCCAAGAACATTGTGCGTTCTTTCTCTAATGCGGAACGATATTGGCCGACCAATGTTTGAATCAGTGAGCCGCTATCTGAAGAGCCGCTGGATACGGCCGCTGATTGCTGGGCGCTGCTGGGTGGAGGAACGGTACTGCTGTTGGAGGCAGGAGCTCCGCCGTCTAGGGAGGACACGAGCTCGTTGGATCGTGCGGGAGAAAGGAGGAAGATGTCGTCTTTGACCGTGGGAAGCGTGACGTGCGCGTTGCTGCGGGCAAACAGATCAACGGAAGGAATGCGTCAGTCTACTCATCCATCCCCTCTGCGTAGTGTACGACAAAGACCCACTCGTGAAGCCACGTCAATGCCGTAGAAAGCGCCTCGACCTTGGACCCAATCAAGCAATGCACGACTTGCAGCGCTGGAGCCTCGAATACAGACCCGCGAAAAGTCGAATCTATCGCGCCCGTGATCTCGCTGTAGAATTCGTTGATGGTGGTGTTGATCGTCGTAGTGGTTCCGTTGACCCATCCGAACTGGAGGCCGCCGAATTGAAGAAACACCAGTCAGCCGTCGCGATTCTATACGAAGGAGCTTGCAACGGGACTCAAGCTCGACGCACCATATCGTTGTTGATGCCATCTTGAACAGAAAGGAGCACGCGGTTCGAGCCAGCAGCGTACGCCGCGCTTTTCTCGGCCGTAATATTATTGATCCTTGAAAGCACCTCGGCTCTGAAATCTCCCAAACCGCTATCGACCTGTTTCTGGGCGCTCTTCTCCGTAGGTTTCAATGCCGCCAGTTGGATCTCGACACTTAACAGCCCCAGCAACGCAAGCGCCAACAAGAGCAAACAAGGCAAATACGTAATGTAAGCTATGAACCAGTTTAAATTCGATCGTGCGCGTGGTGAACGACGAAGTGCTGGAATGCGATGTGCGAGCTTCGGAACTACCGAGCGTAGGATTGGGTTCCGGCTGTTTCCTAGGAATCCAAGCAAGACGGGCGTTGATAGCGTGCGCTCGACATCGTCCTTTGATACGTATGCGCTTCCGCCGTTTGACGATGCGAGATATGGGTGCTGGGCTTGTCCGCTTGAAAGACCCATGTCTGTCATCCAATGCGCTCTGGATATCTCGACGTAGCCTTCTAGGCCGGTGTAGAAGCGTCGCTCGATATATATCATCGCGAGGATGTACAAGACGATCAAGGCGACGATCAGAATGATTCCGTACTGCGCGGTCTTGACGAGCGTGTGGCCAACGTCGTCTACGAAGGAATAGTCCAGGGTCTGTGAGGGTGGAAGCAAAACCTCAGTATGCTGGAGATTGGAACAAACACTGTATGACTCGAATATACACACCCCGCAGAAAGCCAATTTATCCTTTTCAGGAACAGGGAATAATCCCCTGTCAACGCTGACATTCCCTAGATTCCTTCCAATCTCCCCACGCAGCTGTTCAAATGAAGTCGCTATGAATCCATTCATCTTATCCTTAAGCTCATCAAGCGTCGGCATCGAGGCGTTCAAGTTCACGAGTGCATTCAAGAAATCAGAGGGGATGCCGACGTTGTCGAGGAACCCTAAGTCTGGATTTATGTTTGGTGTAGGAATATCGACGCCGGGCAAGCGGTTGATGCCTTCTATAGCGCTATCTAGTGCATTGTCCGCTGCTGCAAGCGCGGACTGCAGCTCGGTCTTGACGCTCGCCACGGTATTGTTGAAGAACTCGGAAAATTCCCTGCATGAACGACAGAGGCATAAGTATCCTCAATCAAGGACTTTCTCCGGTCCGTGCCTCCTCAGTTCACTCACTGTGTAGCACCAATAGCCAGCGCCATCCCGCCACGTACCACCAAATCCGCCAAACAAAGATACCTGTCATCGAACGTTGGCAAAAAGAAGGTCGTCAGCTGTCGAACATATTTTTGAATCCAAACAAACGCCTCTGTCCTGACGACGACGGAAAGATTGCTAGACGCACATTGAGCGGTACATGTCGATGACGAAGATGAGGATCTTTTCAACGGCCAGCACAGACATGTCCAGTACGGTGCCTGCAGGCGTGACATTACATATATCAGTCTGAAACCAATCCAATGTCTACCCTGCTGATGAGTCGGGCTCACCTAATCCATGTACCATTGCTTCAGCACCAGCAGCAGTGACCTCATTGACGTTTTCCGCCATGTAGTGTGGAAAGCTGACCGCCACGCTCGCGGCTTGTTCCAGGCCCAGACAGCTGGCTGCGAGCTTGAGCTTGGCACTGTCGACGCTGGCATGGGCGGAATTGATGGCTAGCACCAGGCGCATGACCACTAGGAGGAGAGAGATGACCAGCGGTGAAGTGAAGGCCAGCGAGGCGATTGTATAGGGCCCGAGGTAGGGTGGCAGGGCTGGCCTGCCTGGATCTGGGGCCGGCATGGCTGATGACTGATGGCTCAAGGCTTGATGTACTTGATGCGAGATGCACCTCTGTCAGTAATGTAGCGCCTTTGCGAAGGGAATAGCGTGTCCAAACGGAGATTCGCGATGCTCTTTCTTCACGAGTTTTGTCGGGAAAAATGAGCAGTTGGAGCAAGGTGATCAAGCAGCAGGCTCAGCAGTCGTCAGCTTCAGTCCAGGCAAAGCTGCACCACTCTTGTCGCATGTCTTTTGTCGCCTGTCAAGCGTCGGGACAATGCACGCCGCGACGCCACCAACGCACTGGCCTGACCAAAGCGCGGCGCCAGTGTGGCGGACCGTGCACGTGACTCGCGCAGAGACGAGGCTTTTGTTGTAAGAAGAAGCGCCATTGCGACGATGCAGGACCGTTATCACCTTGCTGTCGTGGTTGCGTGAGTGCGACGACTGTAGAGCTGGCTTGAGACATAATGCGACGCCAGCTTGAACGGGCTTCGGGGTGGGTGAAGCCGAGAAATCACGTGACCTGTCCAGTGCGTGCACGTGACCGGAAACTTCCTTGATGATGATTTTTTTTTCTTGACGAAAGCTCGCCATCATACCGTCCAGCATGCATGTGTGGAAGGCAGCGTATGTAGGTGCCTTGCGACCTTGCAAGTACCTTGGTCTGAAAGCTCGGTGAGGCGCTCATTGGTCCGTCTAACGCCGCTAGGTGCGCTGGCTCGCCTCGACGATGCGGTGGCCTTGTTGGAGAGAGCCTTGCCTTTTCCGTCGAGCGAGATGGCAAGAGGCGCGGAAGGCCTTGCAGCAAGAGCGCCTGGAGCTGTGCATCCCGTCGGTGCGAGCAGCGTGCCAGCGCACACTCGCCAAGTCCGCCTGGTGGCTCTGAGCGTGCTCGCTTCGCTGCGCTGCGCTGCATGCGTGCGATTCGTGTTGACACTCTCGGAGAGAGAAACGAGGGGCTGGAAGGCATGGAATAAATGAAGCCCACGCAAAAGGTCCCACAAGAAGGTGACGGAGACCCAGACCCTTGGAAGGAACGTCAGATCATAATCGTCATTACGGTAGATCTGTGATCAGTCAGCCTTGGAACAGCCAGAGCAGCCTGCGCGGGTCGTGAGACTTGGAGGACTGCACCTCGTTGCTTGACAAGTGTTGTCTTCGTTGTTGCTGCAGCGACTATTCTTGCACAGACAATCCAGCCAAGGCTGCACCATCATCAACATTCAACAATAGAGCTGTGCCTGTGCATCCATCCAAAAGAAAAAGCTTGGAAGTGCCGGCCTTCGCGTGTTGATCTTGATCTCCGTTCGATTCGTTCAACAACGGCAAGCGGGCATTTGCGACTCGGAGAAGAAGCAAACAACCGCAACAAGGCAAGCGGCACAGGCAAAGCATAGAGCGGATTGTCCTTCTTTTCCTACACTGCTACTGCACTCGACAATAATGCTGGGCAGTGCACAGCGGTAGCATCGACGACCAGCACCAGCACTCGACTGTGCTCTCTGCTCCAATTCGACCGCGTGCCCGCCACTTTGGGCTTTTCCCGCGGGCAGCCTCAGCAGCGAGCTGCCAGCATGAGCACGACCACCAGGGCGCTGCTCGACGCCGCCATGGGGACTGGCAGCCCTACCGCAACACGGCCGCCCACTGCATCGGTGACATGGACACACGAGGGTCTCAACGGCTCTGGGCTGGCCACGACCCTCGCGAGCGCGCCTCGCATCCTTGGCGGCAGCAACAGCCAGGTCGACTTTACGCATGGCATATTCATCGCGATATGGGTCGCCGTGGCGCTCCTGTGCATCACGCTGGTGAGTGTTTGCACACACGCACGAGCCCGCTGGCCCGCCTGGGGGCGGTCCTTGCGCTGCACTTAGTGCTCGCTGCCCCTGAGCTGCCCGGTGCTCATTGTGCCTGACTCTGGCGCATTAAGGACACTTCGCCGAATGCTGACGATCGCCTTGCATTCTACCACCTGTTGTGAACACGCCACGGCACTACAACTGCATCCAAATCCGATTCACGCACAGGCCGTAGCCATCGCCGCACTCGGCACACAGCTCGTCCGCAAAGAGCAGCGCAGACTCGTCCAGAAAGCCGTCCGCTCAGAGGGAACCTACCTGCTTCCACACTCGCCAATCCTCGCGCCCGTGATGGTCATCATATTCGCCATTGTTGCGCTCGCGACGTGCTTTGTCCTCAGAGACCTCTTGTGGACCGGCACGGCCACTGAAGTGGTGCAACGGGTACGTGACCAGCTGTCCTGAGTGCGCGAAAGAAAGACCTGGCTGACTCTGCGTGCCATCTGGACCCACAGCTCAGCTTGACGCTACCTATGCCCCTCTTGCTCTACGCATGGCTGTCAGCCTGCGCCAACGCATTCGCATGGCATCTCACGCCCCTAGGCAATAGCAGATTCCAACGCATGCTCCGCGTCAGGCCCATCACCCTCAATATCCTCACCTGGGTTCCTCCGTTCATCATCTTTGGCATCAATCTGGCTCTCATCATCATGTGGCCTATCTTCCTGAACCAAGCTAAAGCGCTTAAAGCACAAATTAGTGAGTGATTGGGTGACTCCCTTTTAGCCTTTGGCCAGCCCCGTTGACGTAGCTGAGCTTTTACTATCATCTGCAGAAACTATCGAAGATGCTGGCGGTGCAAATGGTGCCGTTCTCATCCTCCTGTTGCTTACAGAAAAATACGAGAAAAAGCTGCGTGCCTCTGAATATATATATCAGGCAACATGGGCCGTCTGGGCTCTAGCATACGGTCTTTGCTGGCTCGTGAGCGCTCCTGTATGGATAAGCATAGCTGGATAATTGCTCACGCGTATCTCGTTCCCAGATTTATGTCACATATTCTTCACTACTACTGGCACTGCTAGGACGTCAGCTCAAATTTGTCAGCAGCACGATGGTCGTGACAGGGCCGCAGGTTGAAGCAGGGCTGAACGGGGGCCAAGAGGATCCATCTCCGACTTTCGGCGTATCCTCTTCCGAGCGTCCAGCAAGCCGTGCAGCCAGCTACCGCGAGTCTCACTCAAACGATGGGCGGCGCGCCTCGCGGCCTTCTATCGTCCACTCTCGTCATGGGTCAGAAGGGACCGCTGGTAATGAAGATGCACGGAGTCGAAGAAGTCTTGGAATAGGCCACCGTTGGAATTCGAGCAATACACTGAAGTTTATGGCGAATGTTGGCCCCGAAATGAGGTACATCTCGAAACGAGAACTTTTGCGGAAGAACACGAGGCTGGTTGCGTTAGAGCTGCTGGCTTTTTCCGTCTTCACGATTGCGTGGTGGTGAGTTGTGCACCTGTCCGCTATACTAGGTAAAGAACACTGAATCGGTTCGTGTGTGGCAGGGTTCTCTCCATTGCAAAAGCTGCGATGGGTTATCGTATATTGTCGAATCCAATCACTGGACCTATCACGGTAGTTGGCGAGCTTTTTGAGTCTTCCGTGTAAGTGGCAGAGGATCTCTTCGGTCCTAAGCCTCACGTGTTGCCATCCCTGACCGCCTATCTGTATGACTTGTGATTTTCTAGCTTCGGTCTCACCGTGGTCAGCCTTCTGTTAAGCAGGGGAATCAATATCCTCCGTAATCGCAGAGAGGAGATCACAGCGATCCAAACCAGCAGTTCGAGCCAAAGTCAAAGCGGCAGTGTAGTGGGCCCTTCAAGTGAAGAAAAGCCGAGCTTGCATCCTAGTGGCAGCAGCAAGACCGAAAAGCTTCCTGTGCCCGCGTCTGCAAAACAGCCTGGCACGCTTGCAGCGCGCAGGGGCAAGAACCTGCTCGCTATCGATCTAGGGGCGGGGACGTACTTTGTCCCCGGATCGGGTTCAGGAGCGACTACACCGCTCGAATCGCCAGAATTTGCTCGTCCTCACCAACACGCACCTCTGCTTCAGCGCCTGAACGGCGAAGCGGACAAGCGGAGTGGCTTGCCTGTTGGAGTGCTCAAATACAGCCCAAGCGGTGACGAGTCAGAAACCTCAGCGCCAGAATCAAAAGAACCTTCGTTGCCGGCTTCACTGTACGAGTTCCCAACGCTGCCGAGGCGCAAGAGCTCAGTGACATTCGCCGACGAAGTAATGCCACTCTTTTCTGGGACAAGCGGGCAGGGCTATTCGCAAGGGCAGAGCCTATCACCCGCACAATCGCCAAGTAGAGAACACCGGAGAGCCACTTCGCACCCTCATGTCTCGCACGCGCCGGACCTCGAGTCTATCGCGGCGTCACCGCGCTTGAGGCAGACGGCGAGTCTTGAAGGATTGCAAGCAACGCTGGAAAGTGAAGACTAGCGGACGGCGTGACCAGTGCACGAAAAGAGTCGCATGCAATAGCAGTGAAGATAAAGTCGCAGTTTTCGTTAATTTCGACATTTGAAGAAGATATAGATTCAATGGCCCATCAGTCTCTTGCCAGTCCTACGTTCGAACATGGAAGTCTTTTTGGAGTGTTTAAAACTTCGTACTGTGTACATCTTCGACAAGGGGATCCGGCAGTCACTGTTCACCGTGGCCTACGCTTTCACAGGAGGGGAAGGAAGACAAGCGTTTCGTCAATTCATTGTACAAAAGAGCATATTGTCAAATAGGAGCGTGTCTGAGCAGAGTACATGTTCTGCAACATGCCGCAGGTCATTGACCATTTCTACCGCGAAAGTTGCTTCCAAACTTACTTGATGGGTCTTCTGCAGAACGCACGTGCCAGGTGTATATGGAGGTTTATCTTAGCTATGAAGCAGAGTCGTCAGCTGGCTGTCCAGGCCATCTACAGCGATGCCTTTGATGCATGGAATGAGCTTGAGCCTGAGCTGCGTGTTCGACAGCAGCAAAAGGCGATTCTATGCTTGATCGGCTCTGCCATCAGCCATTGAAGGTCTCTCCAGCACCAACAGCGTCTCACCCCACATTCGCAAGACTTGAGCTACTACTGCTACTCATGTTCGGGCTTATCGTCGCTGGTCGTCTGGTCCAGGTGCGAGGGAGCTCTGGCCCGTCGCTGAGCCCGGCAGCATCTGACAACCGCTGTACACGCAGTCCGACGTCCAGCAGGTCGACACGAATCGCTTCCTGTTCACCATTGCGCAGGCTGAGAATGCAAAGCAAGTCCATTGTGCTGGCTCCATGTGCCATTGCCCGGGCATCGCTTGCTGGTACATGGCTCGCTGACTTGCTCTGTCCTGCAGGTGGGTTTCGCTACGAAATGCACGAGGCGAGCGTTTGCTGATGCTGTAGCTTCTGACAGCCATATCGTGGTCTTCTTGACTGGACAGGGTGAGCTTGCGTGGAGCCCTGTACTTGTGAAAACCCAGCTCACGACACGTTCGCAGCGCCTTTCCCAGAGGGATATGCCGCCACAGTCCACTTTCAATGGGCAGACAAGCCAGACTGGAAGCTGCTGGGCATGTGAGCCGGACTCTCTTCGTGGACCAATCAGCTTTCGGTAACTTGCTCATATATTTGACTTACACGCCAGGCTCAGCAACGACAAACCCTCGGCCATCTTCAAGCTCAAAGGCGTGGTTCCTGCGACCTCGTCACAGGGCAGCTTATCATTTGGCTCAGGCGCCTCGACGAGCGGACCTTCGCGGTCAGCAAGCATTGGTATCTCCTGTGAGACAGTCGAGACCGTACAAGCACAAATATCCTCCCTCCAACCGTCCAGCAGCGCGAATACCGCAACAAGCAGCAACGCAGGCGGGACAGTGGCCCTCGCTTCAGCGCGGGCAAGTCCCAACGAGGCACTCACGATAGCGCTCAAGTGCGCAAAGAACTTTTTGAACTACTTGTCGTCCTTTGTGCAGTCTGCGCCGAGCGGGAGCTCACTCCAAGCTATCTTTGCGGACCCTTCGGCACAGAGCGCGATGCTAGCGTTGTGCGAGCGGTGGTACAAGAGTTTGGAGACCAAGACAAGAAATGGAGTGGACTGGATAAATAGGGAGCAGGGTTAGGAGATGCCAACCTGAGGTCGCAGCTGCCACCGTTCGACCGAGGCTCTGCCTTCACCAACCGTACTACAAAGGCCCCTCAAGGGGCCTGTTCCTTCATAGATTGTACTTCGCAGGCTCCTCAAGGGGCCAGTCCCTTCATAAGTTGTACTGGCTTCGCAGGCCTCTCAAGGGGCCAGTTCATTCATAGATTGTACTTGCTTCACAGGCCCCTCAAGGGGCCAGTTCATTCATAGATTGTACTTGCTTCGCAGGCCCCTCAAGGGGCAAGATTCTCTACGAGTCTTCACGCCCCGAGAGGAGTGCTGCATGGTACTGCCGAACAAGCAATATACCCTTTTGACTGCCTTTCACTGGAGACCTGCCCGTCGACGGGATGGAGCAGAATCTGCAAATGTTGCTGGGTTGTACAGGCGAACGGCTCGAATCTTTGCCAGAGAAGGAAAAGATGAAGGAAGTAGGTGGTCATCTCGTCCGTATTTTACAGATGCCATGTGTGAAGGGTGAAGGTAGTCTCATGTGCAACTTTGGTGGCGATGCGTGTGATGTTGTCCCTTGATAAAAAAGTGTGCAGCTATACCCATCTTGCTCAGTGGGCTAACGTTTCTTCAGCTTTTCCTGAACAGCAAGCATATTTTTACTGCTGGAAGATTGATAGCCCGGCCTTGATCTGCTCCGGCCTGGACGCTGCGGGGTTTTGCTGCGTCCAAATCAAGACACGGCGCGGGACATGCGCTGGGCTGCCATGCAGGCTGCTCTGTAACCAGCATCGAGGCTAGAGCGAGCGCGCAAGACCAGCGTGCGTCTTGCAAGAGCTCGAATACGACGTCTGCCCGTCAGAGCTGCACGTGAAGCCGCAGACAGGCACGGGCGGGGCACGCAGGACTCGAGAAGAGGAGCTCAGAGGTGCAGACAGACGGCGAGGTAGTCGGATTGACTCTGCGTGTAGAGCCGCGCTGGCCTGTCCACAGAGCCGGGCGCTGCAACCCCAGCTCTGGTCATCCGGCAAGGACTCGAGAACTGGACCGGGTGCAACAAAAGGCCACCTTCCCACGAGATACTGCGCAAGCATAGCTCCTTTGGGAGTGTGAGATCAAGACGAAAGAATCTCGTCTGTAGCGCTGTCTCCCACAGTCAAGCAGCATGAGCGCTGCTCTGCTGCCAGCTGGAGATGCAAGCGACTCTGAAGATGTCAAGACCGGCCTGAATGGCCTTTTCACCAGGCCTGACCAGGACAAGGATAACCAAGCCGACGATGCGGGTCCAAGCAATGGCCATGCTGGCCATGCGACCGAGCGCGAGGGCATCGATGACCCCGCCACTGGCACCAGCGGGAACAGCCAGGCTCAAAAGCTCAAACGCTCACGCTCGAGAAGGCCGGCATCGTGCACGGCGTGTCGCAAGAAGAAGTTCCGATGTGATAGGCTTCTCCCTTGCGAGACGTGCAAGCAACGAGGCGTAGAATGCACGTATGATGGTGGTGCAGAACCTCTGTGAGTTATTTTGCACATGCAATTGAGCGTTAGCATCGGGAAGCTCATAGCAACACGTTATCCACCTTATCGCAGTCACATACAGCCGCAATCAGACGGGACTGCCGAGCTGAAGCTTCAAGTAGACCGCCTGAAAGAGCTCGTAGAAGCGCTCTCACGGAATGCTGCACCTAAAGTAGTCGAAGAAGCAGCCGATGAAAGCCGAAAGAAGCGCAAAGATGACCTCGCGACACCGGCGTTGCCAAAGGATGTCAGGCAGAGCACCGCCGATAATGAAGCCTCCTCATTCGGTACCCCCGAGCAGGACTCCCACAACTATGCCTTCTTTTCCTCGCCGGGTCAGCAAGTTGAAAGCGGTAAAGTCGGCAGAGACGCATTGCGCAAGATGAACCTCAAGGCGCTGGATATTTGCGAAGCCCTTGGGCAACTCAGCGTCAGCGGCGTTATTCGCCTGGATGGCAGTCAGCCCCACAATGTGCCGCTGATGCAGGAGGTGAGCAGCCTGATGCACGATGTGCTTAATCTGTCGCGATGCTCACGACATTGTTTTTCAAGGCGAGAGCAGCCCTTGGCAATGCTGGCAACCATGCCGTGCAGCCTCGGCTGGGCACCTTTCCATTCACGAGCTCTCCCGACAGCATAGACAAAATCATGGCGATACTGCCCACACTCACTCAGGCCGAGACAGTCATCACATGCTTCAAGCGGCAGTGTAAGTAGAGCATCGCATGAGCGTCCGAGAGCGCTGTATTGAGCCTTCTTGCACTTTTGCAGTGTCGTGGTATATTTATTTCTTCCCTTGGTCGTCGTTCGATGAACAATGGTCAAAGTGGGTACTGCCTTGCGAGCAATCAATCAAAGCTTTCTGCTAACGATCTTCCATGGTCCAGACTACGAGCTTCCACAACGCAGACAGTCGACTGCTCCTTCCTGAGCATCTTCTTAGCCGTCTGCGGTATCGGCTTGTATTTCCTACCAGAGAAACAGGCGGGCGACTTCCCTTCGGGTCCCGGCAAGCTCGAGCTTTCGAATGCTTGGTTTGATGCTTCGGCTAGTGCACTTACCTTGGCACGCTTCTTGGACTGTAGGTCGCTTCTGCGTTCGTCCCCACACAGCATAACTGACGATAGTCGCCTCTTTATAGGCCCTTCGCTCAATACGATCCACGCAATGCAGCTCTTGACAGCTTGGTACGCAATCTGAATTTTGCATCTGCTCTGCGCGCTCTGACCGTGTTCTTGCTTTGCAGGCATGTCTACTTGTCACCAGGAGAGTGAGTATCTGCCAATCGATAGCAACTTTCCTACCGCATGCTAGTTATCTGAATCAAACCTACAGCACAAGCTCGACTGGATTTGCCATCTTGAATATCGCTTCAGAAGCTGTGCTACAGCTCGGATTGCACCGTGATCCCGATCCCGCCCATTACACTCCCTTTGAGATCAATACGCGACGTTTGACCTTTTGGCAGACGGTGATGCTCGAGACGCAAGCAGGAAGCTCACTCGGCAAGACCTGGTCGTTGTTCCAGCTACGGCACTGCGATACAAAGCTCCCGATAGACAAGGATGAGGATGCGTTCCTACCCAACGGCTATCCCAAGGAAGACTATGTGCCTTCAGGCGAGCCAAACATGGTCTCCATCCTGCTTCGCATGCGAGTCGCGATTGTCTCCAAACGAATTTCGGAACGAGCTTTCAGTATTCAAGATGTTTCGTTCTCGACGGTCCTTGAGCTCGACCGAGAGCTGCATCAGGTGGAAGATAGCTTCCCGCCCCAGTATCGCATTGGCTTGAAGGATGGGCAGCTCGACATGCCCAAGGATCTGCATCGACTGGCGCGCTTGAAGGCTCATATGGTCAATGTTGGCCTACTGCAGGAGTATATCAGGCTGTGAGCTATCTTTGCTTGAATGTCTCCTACCAACTTGCAGTCAAGCTGATACTTCTGCTGCGCTCCCCTGTTATACTAGTCATCGACCCTTTGTGGCGTCAGGTTCATCGTTCGAAGTATGCAGGACAAGCTGTATCCGAGCCGCGAGAGTGAGTCTAGCCGCGAGACTGTGCAATGTTGGCGATGCAAAAGCTAACTTGGCGCACCAGATCACAATGTGCATTTTCAAAGAGCTAGCCGTGTTCAACTACGGCGGCCTGACCTTCAAAGCCATGATGGCTTGCTGCGTAATTTGCATGGACTTAATCTCGCATCCCAATTATACAGAAGCAGAATCAATGCGTCAAGAGGTTGCAGCCGTGATCGCTCTATTGGACAGGAACAAAGACCGGTCAAAATTAGCCGCCAACGGCGTCCGAATCATACGCTTCCTGCTTGCAAAGTCTGCTCCGGCTTCGATACACACACCTGCACCTCCTGGGTCTGCGAGCACAATGGATGCGCAACAAGACTCGCAAGTACCGCCAGAGGCTCGTGCACGTGATGCCACACAATGGAGCACGCTGTCAAGTAGCGCTAGCTCTCGTCTTGATACCTCATCATCCGGCCAGCAAAAGCGACCTCGATCAGACAACAACGATCTTCGCTGGCAAGACTTGGCACCTGGAGTAAATGGCACTGCGTACGCTGATCCTTCCGTGCCCACTTTCGCCGGCGCAGCGCCACAGTCGTACATGTACACGGTACCGCCGCCTCAGGTACCGAACGGACAGAAAGGCGCATCCCAAACACCATCTCTCACCAGCTTTTCGTCTATGGCGGGCCCGCCTACACCCGCTTCTTTTGCGTCCAATCTCGCTCTAGCGAGCTCGCTTGCTGGTGCTGGTAACAATTCGGCAAACTACTCGGCTCAAAGCCAGCCACAAACCTATTATCAGCAAGCGCAGATCCACCAAGCGATGCCGAAGCACCAGCATCAAGATCAAAAGCAGCATATGCAATATGCACAAAACGCTAGACCTTCGCCTTTGCAGCCAAGTAGCGCATACATGCTGCCTTTTACGCCTTCGCCTTCGAGCGCGTCATTCGCGTACAACGCACAGCAAGCGGCGGGCTATCCGCCTTCCTCATCGGCCTCAAGCTTGTACGCCGAAGCACCCAGCTCCGCCACGCAGCCGTACTTTCCATCATATCTGGGCGCGCAGATGTCGCCGCCAAATGGTGGTGCGAGCGGCTTTGCGAAGCTTGAACCGGATACGGCAGCTCTGTACGGATTCGATGGACACAGCAGCAACCCTACCGGCTATGTAAGCCAGGCCGCGCGACCTGCCCAGCCAGCTGCACATGCAGGACCAGCATCGTCCACAAATTACCCCGGCAATGCTGGCTATGCATCGTACCAGCAGGCTTTGCAAGGCATGGTACCCCCAGAAGCGTCGAAGATGATGACCAGCGGCGTGCCTTACGACAGTCAAGCTGGTCTTTACGGCGGTGTGAATACGCAGATGCCAGGCCAAGGATACGCATACGGGTACAAGTATGGCGCGTCCGAACGTCAAAGTGGCTATCAAAATCAGCAGCAGTAGCTTGAGGCCCTCCTCCAACTTCTGGAAAGACGGGTCAGGAGGATTTAGAATGGATGGGAGCAACGTGGGCTGATGTTTGTTCGTGGGACTTGGGGTCAGTAGAGAAGGGGAGTCTGGATTAAACCGACACTTGTTGTGTGTTTGTGAATGGGATGAGTGTTGCTTGAACAATCTGTGTACTTGAGATTGTATCGCTGGCAGCTTATCTTGCCGATTTTCCGAATTCCACCAGAACCTTTTACGCGTACACTGGCAGTGGCGTCGTGGCCATGCGTGTAGCTCGGGTGCTGCAAAGCGAGACTGCAAAAGACAGTGCTGGGGACTCTGAAGTAGTAGTTTAGAGGAGTAGCAGACTAGTAAAACGTCGAGAATGCGCCCCCATTGCGCTGGTCAATGCCAGCTGACCGCGCTGCAGGTCTCGCTAAGGCCGACTAGAGGCAAGGCAGGCACCCAAGACGAGACTCTGCTCGCCTGGCCAGAGACGGACACGCTGACAGCAAGAGTGTCGCCAGGATACACGCGGGGACACGCACGCCGGGGTGCGCTGTACATGCTGGTCGCCGTTGTCTGACTGGCCTTGATGAACGGGCAGCAGCAGCAGCTGGACAGCAACGAGGACCGAGGACAGCGACCAGGACAGAGTAGCAGCCAGCGACAGTCACGCACACTCTCGTCAGACAGCTACACGACATCCACTGCTCACAGCACGCCCTCGACGCCGGGGGACTCGGACACGACCGCCGGGTCTGCAGAGGACAATACCGCAGACCTCGACACGCGCACGCGCACGCACACCCACACTACGCGACCACCGCTAGTGCACGCGCAGTCCTCGCTCGCTACGACGGTCTCCACCTTCACAGACGACAGCAGCGTGCTCGCCTCGCCGCCGCTGTCTCTGCGCGACTCCGAGGCGGCCTCGCTCGACGCTCAGTGCCTGCCTGCGAGCGCGTTGGGAATAGCCGACAACAGGATGGACAGCGCACACGGCGAGATGGAGCAGCTCAGTGCGATTCTGGCTGCTATCGAGGCAGACCCTGCTGCTCTTGCGGCATCCCTGTCAGGTCCCGCCGCGGGTTCACCGCCGACTATCGCCCGCCTAGCCGCAGCAGCAGGCACATCGACTGCTGGCAAGACGGACGCAACAGACGCGCAAGGTGCGACGCAAGACGCTGTTATTACTGGATCTTCGCAAACAAGTCCACAAACACAATCCCAGTCATCCAATCTCGCAGCCAGTCTGGCCCGCATAGCCGAGCGACTCGCCCGAGCTGAACAGCAGCAGCAGCAGCAATCCTCCCACCTTCAACACCCACGCGCGAGCTACCTAGACCCAAACAGCAATGGCAGCTCGGTTCCCATGCCTCGCGAGAGGACCGTCAGCGGGAACAGCGTCAGCCGGCTTATCGGCATGTACAATAATGCTAAGGATGGACGCTCACCGTCGCCATCGATGCCGCAGCTACAAACGCAATTACAGCAAGCACCCTCACCACCATCAGCTACCTCGCAGTCATCAGCCGCCAAGAGTCTCGTTGCCCGACGAGCGTCTGCGACTTCGCTCAATGACGGTGACGGTCACGTCAGGCCCCACAAAGAGGGAGAAGGCATGGAAAACGAACAGCTCTGTCATCGATGCGGTGGACATATCATCCGGGCTACAGAGGTCGGAGGCCTAGACGATGAAGAGGTCATTGATGGACAGAGCGAGAGCTTGTCCGCTGAGAAGGAGCTCAAGCTGCTCAAGGCGCAAGTACAGGACTTTGCACGGGTCTGCAAGGTGCGCACCATATGCTCGACCATGTTTTGTACCCATCCTTAGCATTGAGAGCTGACTAGTTTCCATTTGCATGCATTGCATGCACTACAGGCTGTAGCACGGGGCGATCTTTCGCAGAAAGTCCAAGTAAAGGTCCAAGGCGCCGATCTCATCGAGCTTAAGGAAGACATCAACGGAATGGTTGAGAAACTCACTACGTTTGCACAAGAAGTCACGCGCGTCTCGCTCGACGTCGGCACAAAGGGCAAACTAGGCGGGCAAGCCGTCGTTGAAGGCGTAGAGGGTACATGGCAGGAATTGACAGCAGTTGTCAACAAGTTGGCCAACAATCTTACTACGCAAGTCAGAGTAAGTCTGATGGCTCGCAACCTGTCTTTGTTTCGAGAAGAGCTGGTTTGGGCTGATTGACCCCCTCGGGGGGGGGGGGGGGGGGGGGGGGCGGGCGCGGCGGTAGGGGG
>KZ857217.1:0-220218 GCA_003351005.1 Cystobasidiaceae sp. HBUAS51001 | reverse complement strand
TTTGTTTTGTTAACTCGTGTGTTGGGCGGTTTGAACACCACTGCCCCCCCCCCCCCCCCCCCTTTGCAGTCCATTGCAGAAGTTACGAAAGCAGTAGCAAAGGGAGATCTAAGTCGCAAGATTGAGATTGAAGCACAAGGAGAGATTGCAGAACTGAAGACCACAATCAATGTCATGGTGAGTCGACTGGAAAAGGGCAAACTTCAGTACAAGCAGTTCCTGATTTTTATCCTGTGCTTGCAACACAGGTGGATCAACTAAACAATTTTGCGCTGGAAGTCATCCGTGTATCAGTGGAAGTAGGAACAGAAGGCAAACTCGGCGGCAGTGCGCGAGTCGAGAATGTCGAAGGAACGTGGCGTGAGATTACAGATTGCGTCAACAGCATGGCCTCGAATCTCACGAATCAAGTACGAGCCATTGCAAAAGTCACAGCAGCAGTCGCGGCAGGCGACTTGGACAGGACGATCGACGTTGATGCCAAGGGAGAGATTTTGGCACTCAAAGAAACGGTCAACAATATGGTTAGGCAGCTCAGAACCTTTGGTGCAGAAGTCACGAGGGTCGCGCTCGAAGTAGGCACAGAAGGAAAGCTAGGAGGAAGCGCACACGTTGACAAGTGAGTGCCATATTTTATTCTTGAGATTGGACATCAAGCTCATCTCTTCCGTCATACTTCTAGCGTTCGCGGGACCTGGAAGGAGCTCACAGACAATGTCAATCAAATGGCCAAGAATTTGACGGATCAAGTGCGGTCTATCGCCGCTGTCACCACTGCAGTCGCAGACGGTGATTTGACGAAGAAGATCATGGTCGACGCCAAAGGCGAGATCCTCGACTTGAAGATGACCGTCAATTCCATGGTGGACAGTCTTCGCATGTTCGCAGCTGAAGTCACTCGGGTCGCGAGAGAAGTCGGAACGGATGGCGTGCTAGGCGGACAGGCGAAAGTCGCTTCCGTTCGCGGAGAATGGAGGAGTCTGACTGACAATGTCAATACCATGTCTTCGAGGGTATGTCAGTGCCTAAGATGGCTTGTGATCTTAGACTGACGAGCCGTTTCTGTAGATCATGGACCAAGTGCGAAGCATCGCAAAGGCGACAACTGCTGTCGCTAACGGTAATTTGGGCGTTAAAGTTCACATCGAAGCAGCCGGAGAGATTGCAGCGCTGTGCAAGACCATCAACGATATGATTGACAGGCTATCTATCTTCGCGGCTGAAGTCACACGTGTTGCTCGCGAAGTAGGCACCAAAGGTGAGTGACACTTTTGTCTAGATGGCTCGGGCACAAATCCTGAGGCCATCGCTTTGTAGGCAACCTCGGTGTCACGGCCAAGGTCGACAACATTGATGGCACATGGCAAGAGATCACCTCGAACGTCAACACCATGGCGCTCAACTTGACATCGCAAGTGCGAGCCTTTGCGCAGATCAGTGCCGCTGCGACAGAAGGAGACTTCAGCTCCTTTGTCACCGTCGAGGCTTCGGGAGAGATGGACTCGCTCAAGACCAAAATCAATCAGATGGTCTTTTCGTTGCGTGAATCGCTGCAGAAGAATACAGCGGCAAGAGAAGCTGCAGAACTGGCCAATAGGTCAAAGTCCGAGTTCTTGGCTAATATGGTATGTCTTGCGTATTATGTATGGCCGACAGAAAGCTTGTACTCGGAGCTGATTACGCGCATCCGCTTTTATAGTCTCACGAGATCAGAACACCAATGAACGGTATTATTGGCATGACCGGCGTCACGCTCGAAACCGAGCTGACAAGGGCACAAAGGGAAAACTTGATGATCGTCTCGACACTGGCCAATTCCCTGCTGCTCATCATTGACGATATCCTCGATATCTCGAAGAGTGCGGTACCATTTCCTTTGTCCCCATTTTCTTTCGCTGAACCGTCTGAATGTCTGCTCAGTCGAGGCGGGTCGAATGACGATGGAGGAGATCCCGTATTCCGTCCGATCAGCTGTCTTCGGGGTGCTCAAAACACTTGCAGTGAAGGCCTCGCAGAACAAGCTGGACCTGCTTTACAAGATCGACCCGAATATCCCAGACTTCCTCGTTGGCGACCCTTTCAGGCTGCGACAGGTCATCACGAATCTGGTTGGAAACGCAGTAAAGTTCACTACTCGAGGCCAAGTAGCGCTTTCTTGCAGACTTGCTGGTTCCGATCCAGATGGCAACTACATCCTCGAGTTTTGCGTAGCCGATACCGGTATCGGTATCAAGACAGACAAGCGGCAAATCATCTTTGACACTTTTGCACAAGCCGACGGCTCTACTACCCGTAAATATGGCGGCACTGGTCTTGGACTGACGATCTCAAAGCGTCTCGTCAACCTCATGGGTGGTGAAGTCTGGGTCGACTCCGTCTACGGCCAAGGTTCGCAATTCTACTTCACTACCATGGCGAAGCGCGGGCCGTGGACGATGGAGTCGGTCAAGCAGAAGATGACAATAGCGCACCCTGGTCGGCGCGTATTGTTCATCAACACTTGCGAGGAGCAGACGGTTGTGGCTGCTGTCGAAGCTTGCGGCTTGGAAGTCATCCTAGTCAAGTCTCTCGAAGAAGCATGCGAGCAGAATGGGGTTTTCGACACTGTGCTGGTCGACCAATTAGCGAATGTTGAGGCGTTGCGCGAAGTCGAGCGTCTACGCTATATTCCGCTTGTCCTCGTCTCTTCTCACATACCGCAACTCAACCTGAAGTACGCCCTCGACTTTGGTATCGCAAATTGCGTAGAAGTGCCAACCGATGCCCAGGATTTGGCAAATGCCATCACACCAGCGCTAGAGACAAGCAACCGCAATCCATCTGATCTGAACGGCGAGAGTACCTTCAAGATTCTATTGGCGGAAGACAGTAAGTTCGCTCTGCCCAGCATCGCGACTTGGTAGTAATTGATCGAATGCTCTGCACTCTAGATGTCGTCAATCAGCGAGTCGCGCTGAAGTTCCTGGAATCCGCTGGTCATCGTGTTTCTGTCGTGGAGAACGGCGCTCTAGCCGTCGAGGCGATCAGGAAGAATGACTACGACGTCGTCCTCATGGATGTCAGTACATTCCATCCTTCTATCAATTCTACAAAAGCTGATACGGCAAAACTTACAGGTGAGTATGCCATTCATGGGTGGTATCGAAGCAACTTCTATCATTAGGAAGTACGAGGACGCGAACACGCTGGAAAGGGTGCCAATCATCGCTCTCACTGCCCACGCAATGTTGGGAGATCGCGAGAAGTGGTGAGCAAACCCTGTCAATTTTCGCTTGATGGAGTCTGGCTGATGTAGTGATATAGCATCTCGATTGGTATGGACGAATACCTCACAAAGCCGCTCAGGAAGCCGGATCTGCTCTCAATGCTGAACAAGGTTGTCAACTCGCGGCGGATGACGCAAATTCCGGGCATCAAGGGCATCGACCGCCAGATCGGGACGCACACGCCCCTTGGTATGACTGCATGAGCCAGCGCATCCAGCATGGCATACACAGCAGACCTTGCTTTTCCAAAAGGTCCCGTGCCCTCGGGTCGCTTGAGTCGCTCGTGGATCCTGCTCGCAATTCCCTGCTCTAGCCTTTTTCGTTCCAGTCAGTGGCAATATCGTCGTTCAAGCCGTAAAGTCGTACTGCAGGATAGTCCTTCTTCTTCCTTATTTGTCGCAATGTCTTCTTCCACTCGAGAATCATGTATACTATAGTCAAATCTGGAACGCGGAACTTGGGCTGGAGATCCCATGTTATGAAGAGTAGCCTCGAAGGTCGGTCTGGGTGACTAGTAAGACCGAGTGCCAAAGTGCTACATGAATGACGAGTCAGTACTCTTGGACTCAACCGCCGTTCGTCAGATAGTTTGACTTGTTGCGACTTAAGGCTACATCTTGTTCTGCAGGTGAATGCTAAGCATCTGCGGTCTGCGAAAGCATCTTTGTCCAATCGAACTGATCATAGTCCTTTCTAAAATCTTTGACACGCTGATCGTTGAGCTTCCTATCCATGCGGCGTGGTTTGCGCCATTTCCTCGGCTCGAGGTCCAAGACATTGCCAATGATCTCCGCCGCAAAGTAGCGTTCAAATTGACCTCCACCTTTGGCGCCTTCGTCAAAGTCGTACGTGTCGCCTTCTCCAGTCGCCTGTTCCGCGCCTTCAATGACGTGACCAAACCCTTTTTCGCCTTTATAGTCCCAATGCACCATAAAGTACGGCAAATTGGGGACCATTGCTCTTCTGAACCCGCCTGGTCGCTTGCTGAAATCAATCAGCTTTTGATGCTGTGACCATTCTGCTTCAGAGGTGAGAATGCCTTCCCGGAAATAGCTGGGCATCTCTTCAAACTCTGCCCAAGGCACGGGTACGGCTTCGATGTAAGAGTGTCGTTGGCCTTTGAAGCTCGTAACTGTCTCATAGAACATGACGCCCTTGTCTTTCTCGGCGTGCATCTGCATGAGCGTTTTCATGAAGTTCTGCGACCGGAGGTGAACGTGAGCGACGTCTCTAGCTCCTCAGAATGGCTTTACGACCTACCTTGATCTCATCCCAGGTATCGTCGTCTGCCTCGAGCGAGGACAGATGATGCTGCATGGGTACGATAATACTGTGTCCATCTACCAGAGGCTCCACTAGAGGCAGCGAAAGGTATGCTCTTGTTCCAAGCGCCACCATACAGGCCTGCGGCGGCACAGTATTATTTTCCGTGTCTTGATAGCAAAATTGACAACTATCGAGTGCTTTCTTAGTTTTGGCATAATCATTGATAGCAAACATCTTCTTTTGAGCTTCGCTCTTGATCTTCTTCCTAGCCAGTCGTTCTGAATTTTCATCGAGATAATCCAAATCATCTCGGAAAGCGCCATCTGTTGCTATTCGAGCTGCCATTTCCGCATCCATGTTCTTTTGAGACGCAGAACCGCCTCCAAACTTTTCTTGTCGGATCAGCTCTTCGAGCGTTATTGAGTCATCGTCTGCGTTGATACGTAAAAGTTCGCCGGTCTTTGGGTCCCGTGTCTCGATCTAAGCCCTTGGGTCAGCGAGGTTCGCAGATGCTCGACAAGGCAGAGGAACCTACCTTTGGCTCTTTCCGTTTCCGCTTGTTGCCTGGCCCAGCCTGCACCTCGTCCTTTTCTTTGCCGGTTCCAACGTCATACAGTCTCCCTCTTCCATCAAGCGTTGGCAGCACGCGGACCTCCGTCTCCGCAGATCCTCCTCCCTGCTGGCTCTCAAAGTATCCACCACCTGCATCTCCCTGTCTAGCGCGCTGTGACTCTGTCTCGTACTTCTCCTCTAGCTCTTTAAGCTCTGCAGCATCTCCGCCCATCAATCGCAATCGGAGCACTTTGGCCTGCAGTCGATTGAGCGAAGTAGGCGACATGGGCGGCTGAGAGATGAGTGCAGCATTGTTCTGCGATTCTTTGACTGCGGATTCGGCAGCGGAGGATGGGTTGCCTTCTGTATCTGCAGTCATTGAGCTTTGTAATTGAGATGGTTTGCGAATGATGCCAGCTGGGGGTGTGAATACTGATGGAATAGGTGTAGAGGGCTTCGAAGTCCGTGACTGCAGATGATTAGGTTGTGGCGTCTGCGCGCGTGACGAAGGACCAGCTTCGTCAGGCGCGCTTCCTGGACGTCTGAACGAGCTTGCGCGCGAAGGAGGGCGAGAGGACGAAGCTGATCCTGGTTCATTGAAGATATACCTCGTCTGAGGCTGGGGTGTTCCTTCTTTCCGGATCTCCCTGCCAAATTCGTCCACCTCAGGTCCGGACTGACGAGCTGCAGCGTGTCTGCCTGGAGGCCCTGATGGACCTCTGCCGTCCAGTACGCGACGCTCGTCTTTTGCGGCTTCAAAGGCTTCGAGAGAGCCAAATCGCTCGATTGCGACCTCTTCCACCGACCGGCCTTCTTCTTGCGCTGTCTCGTACGTTCGTTTGAGCTTCATCATGCGCCATGCCGAGCCGCTAGAGCCAGGTGTAGGTGGGGCTGAAGCTGTACTAGCAAATGTCTGAGTATTGGGAATCTCTGGGTTCTCGATGCGCGACCCGTCTGCGGCGTAGATTGCTTTATTGATTTCCCGTGATGACATCTTGATAGCGTCTGGTTTAGGCTTCTTGTCCTCCCTGGGCGGCCGTTCCCTCTTGCTGCCTAGGCTCGAAAAGAAGTCGTTGCCTCCAAAAGTGCCCGCTGTCCCGACGTCGCCTTCGCCAAAACCATCAGTGAAAGCATCGACTGTGTCGTGCGCATTTGGCCGTGCAATCCCGCTTGGAATGTCTTTCAAGCTGAATGTGCCGCCATTCGTGAGTCCGTCGTCGTGGTATTTCGTCTTTGTCGCGACGTCATCCAGCATCCACTCGTCCCGCCGCTCTCGAGGCTGCGTGCTCGACGAGACTGCCTTGGGCAGAGGAGGGTCAGTCGCGCTTGCTTGTGCGTGCGAGGTCAGCTTGAGAGCCTCGCGGGACGGGATGTTGGCGACAGAGGCTGGCTCCTGCGGACGTCCATCATCGTCATCACTACTTGCTATGGACAGCAGCACGTCTGGCAGAATACATAGACTGACCTCCCCGCCCTTTTCCACCCACAGCTCCTCGTCATCAGATGGGTTGTCATCAATGACCCTGCTCCTGTGCTCGTCCTTGTCCTTGTCCTTGCTTCGTCGATGCTTGCTGTCTCTGTCTCTGTCCTTGCCCTTGTCCCGCTTCCTCGAGCTGCTGCTGCTCCCGCCGTTCTCGTCGTCTCTGGCTCTGCCGCTGCGGTGTCTGTGACTGTCTCTCTCCTTGTCTCTGTCCTTGTGCCCCATCTCGTAGTCGTGTCTCTCTCTCTTCGTCGTCGACATGTATATATGCGTTGATCAGCACAAGGACAAGCAGCTCGAAGAGAAGAGCGACCCGGCTTGACTCTGCTCGCATCGATTACACCGATACTCGACGATAGAGCATCTCTAATGGGCATCAAACAATGGACAAACGCGACCTCTTCAGCCTTTACGCGCGCGATTCCTTGCAACAATCCACGAAACTCGGCCACGGCAGAATAATGCATTGCAGTAGGACAATCCCGACAAAGACAGAGCATGCTTTCAAACACGCCAATGGCCGATACCGAGCAAATGACTCACAGCCTACTTACTTGCTCACCCTGCTGGTGTTGCTTCCCTCTTCAGATGGTTTCTCTCAGACCTTCCGCACGCGCTCGGGCTAGAAGAGAAATGGAAGTGCAATGCGCGTAAGAGATACGCACACGTCGCAAGGTGCGCCATTGTGGTGTATACTTCTCCCAGTGTGAGCAAATCACGATATGGTCCACGAGCAGCCGCCGAATAGTCGTCTGAGCTTCACTTGACGTCCCCGCGAGAGTGACGAGATTGGCAACGATTCCGGAGCTTTGGAAGACGTCGCCGCAGGAGTACGCCAGCTTGTTATCTGCGAACATTCTTCCTTACTTAGTCATTCGTGCTGGAGAATTGTCCGACTGATATATATGTAAGCTCATCTGCCCTTACTTTTCCATTCTCCGGCGAGGTTGGGGATGACCACGACCAGACCTGCGGGGTCGACAGGCAGGGTATTGGAAAATCGATGTAAACAGGGCTTTACCGTTCGCTAGACCTCGTCCCCATTGACTGCATGTCCTCAAAGACACTCGTTGTTCGCGCATGCTATACGAGCTGGGCCAGACATGGCAAACACTCGTGAGACTAGCCTCTTGAAGCAATGATATGGTACTTTTACGCGCTTCGATGCAAGCCTGCAGCCCTTTGAATCGCGATAGATGCCTGGAGTCTGAGAGCAAATTCTCTCGTCAGCGCGCGCTCTTCGTGACTTCTGTGGAATTGACCGACCCACTGCACTGGTGCATTATCAGGGTGATCTTAAGCATTCTGACGCTATAAGGCGAGAGTGACGGTTCACTTCGCTGACTTCGAAATGCACCCGGAGCAGGCGCTGGGATCCTTGGCTCGACATGACAATGGTCTCAACCTCTACATCGAGGTCATCATAATGCCAGGCCTGCTTGAGCCAGAAGAGCACTAGGTCGCCCATTTTACCCTGGAGTCGCGGTTTGAGTTGCTTGAGTGACAATTTCGCTACCCTTTGCCTGCTTGCCCAGTGCACTGCATCGTCGTTCTGGCACCATGGTATAAAAACAGTCAAGATCCCGGCCACTATCGTTGAGAGCTGCCGGCGGAGGTCTTGTGGTGCCTTAGCAACGAGGGCTTGATCTACGGTTCTTAAGCTGTCGGGCTTGTGTTGATGGAACCTTTCATGGACAAGAGACTCATGTTGAGGCATCTTTGCCAGCTGCGTTACAGTACGACCTTACCCGAGCTGGCGGATGTATCTGACTCGGTCATCGGTGTTGCAGTCTATGGCAGCTTCTGATGCGACAAAATTACATGGGACTTTGAGGGGTCCAGTTTGTCGTGTATCATCCCGCTCTCTGTTCTTCGAGCACATGCGACCATCTGTTTTGTGCGAATTGTCGACGAGTGTGGTGCAGCAAGCCGGGAGTGCCGCTACAAGGCGATATAGTTATAAGGTCCATAGTCAGCGCCCTTTAGCTGTCCATATTAGTGAAGGACTAGACCAGTCCAGACTTGAGCTAGCGTTGTGCGTTTAGTGATGAGCAGAATCAAGAGGCAAGCTGTGCATTTCAGTGCTGCTTAAATACCTGGCCGTTGGAGTCTTCCAAATCTCGAAGTCTTCCAGATTGATCAGCGTCAGTCAGCATGTCTTCCACAGTGGAAGACTTGTGAAGCATTGAAGCCCGACTTGGAAGCTCGAAGGGGGCAATGAGAAGAAGTGCCACGGCTGAAGTGAAGATGGAAGCGAGGATGTGCGTGATCCGATGTAAGCCAGGTTTCGCGATTGTTCAGCCGTCTTTATTTCGATGTAGATAGAGACTCCTGGATGTCTTCGCATGCGAGACCCGGAGTCGAGATTGAAGACGGAGCTGACTTTGCTGCTAAAGGTCAGCGTTTCTCGAGCACCACGACCAGAGCGCGATGGCGGAATGGGCAGGCGCTCAGGCAGAGCAGCCATGCCATGACCAGGACAATGATACACTGTAGGCGGTGACGCTGCGAACAGCGCAGAGCCAAGCTGCGGTCGACTGGCTCGACTGCTCGACAGGCGGCGTGATCTGCCGCATGCAGGTGAACCAGCTCTTTGCAGACTGCTCGTCGACCTCGCAGCGACTGGATGCGCACCTCGTCGTGGCACTCTTCACAGCTGCTGGTCATCTCTCCATCCAAAGTGCGACCGACATGTTCGCTCGCTCGCTCGCCCAGCTGGCTGGCTGGCGGAAGGGTACCGTCTGGCTCAGGCTGTGCTCGAGATGCTGAAAAGGACCACGCAAGGCAGCGCTGCCTTGCTGCTGTTGACCGCAACGACCAATGCACTGGGATTGACTGATCTGGCTGATTGGCAACATGGCCAGTCTGCACGCTCGCGCGGGTCATGGCCATCCAGCAATGGCGCTGGTCGCTCGTGACGATGATGACCACATCACAGACAAGGACGCCCTCACAGGTGCTGCAGGCGCGCTCGTGGGCTCGTACACCGACAAGCTCAGCTCAGTCGATACAATGGGCGTCATCACGCAAGCTGGAATGATGGCGCTTGCTGCTGGGGCGGCGCTAGCTTTCTATTTCTTGCTCCTCCGGCCACACATGCGAGTGAGTACACGAACACCTGCATAGCAATTCAGACCAGCTTAACCACGAGACGGATTGTGTTGTATGTGCAGTCCCATCTAGCGCCCCGAACAAAACTAGGCAAGCGCCTAGATCGTCTCGCCAAAAAGCACTTCAAAGCCGATGGCTGGCCTATGCGCGTCTGGGAGGGCATCAAAGAAGCACACCAATCTGTTATACAAAGCCAAGAGGACCACTTGATCCAGTCTGGACTGGATTCAGTAGCCTATCTGCGCTTGCTCTGGCTGAACATGACCTCATTTGGCCTCATTACTCTTTTTACGTTTCCAATACTTGTCTGGGTCGATTGGAAAGCTCACAACAAAGGAAAGCTATGGGCTAATGCTAAGCTTGGCAAGATCCAGCTCAAAGACTTCACCATCACGGGAGTGAAAGATGGCGCACTGTACTGGCACGTCGGATGTGCGTACGGCATCACTCTAATTGTGCTCTGTCTTGTCTATTGGAGTGAGTAGAATGGACTGGACACTTGCTTGCCAGATATCAAATCTAATACTTGCAGCGAGCAGACAGCTATCAGATGGAAAAGCTCAGAGTCGCCTTCTTTACGAATCCTGCATTGATCGACAGGCCCAGCGATATCTACAAGCGATGCGCCATGGTGCGTGCGCTCTTTACCCGATGCGCCGTTTTTTCTATGACGTAACGTCCATTGTGCACACTTGTGTACACTAGATCGCCGACATTGGCGATGATACAGCCGCCGTCACCGAGGTGCTGACCAAGAAGATTCAAAACATTCCAAATCTGCAAGACGAAACGTTTGTCGTCAAAGTATTTAGTGTGCATGACCCAGAAGGGCGAGCGGGACGTATGCAGATACGCAATGATCTGGTCACACAGCTGCAAAAGGTGCTTACTACATTTTTGGAGGGCAAGATGGATGGGTCTGAAGAAGGCGACCAGCCCATGATCCGGCCGTGAGTTTACCGACCTCAGAATGCATTCAGGCCTGTTATAATGAGCCATGACTGATTGCACCCCCCGCAGACCTGGTTCACTCACCTTGACATCAAAGAAAGAGCCAGCCCTACAATACTTTCGTCGATCACTTGAAAATCTCAAAATGGACCACGCCCGACAAGCGGAAAAGAACAAGTCTGCAATGCAGACTTATGCTTTTGTGGCTTTTGATTGCGCTGGCAACGTCAGCGAGTTCTTGAGGAATTGCGTATTGCCCACTGGTGGCATAGCGGGGTGGGATATGGATTTCGCGCCTACGTGAGTTGTACAAATTTGAGTGATCTCGACCATCAATTGGTCTTGGCAACTATTACAGGGCCCGGACTGATGCATACGTTGCATCTCATAGACCCAGCGGCATCATATGGAGAAATATTCGGCTGAATCATGGCATTCGTGCAACGAGCTACGCAGTTGGATATTTGGCACTTGTGGGCCTGCTGATCATCTATACGCCTGTGAGCTTGTCCACTCCATGCCACGAGCACATAAAACTGACGTTACTCTTACATTTAGCCTCTAGCTTTCATCGCTCTTCTGTCCAACGTGGCAGCAGTCACACGATGGAGCCCAACACTCAAGCGGTGGCAAGATGACGCGCCGACTATGTTTCGCTTGACCACCAGTGAGGATCATGCACGTCAGCCATCATTAGAGAGAGAACTTACATGTTGTATTTCTGCGTTAGTGACTGTTCCTCCAATACTTTCGGCGATGCTGTTTTCCCTGCTTCCGAAGATCATCGAATTCGTAGCGCACTATCAAGGGGCCAAGACGACACGCTCATTGCAATCTCGGACTATTCATTGGTATCTCGCATTCCTCGTACTGGCCCAGCTGGTCGTCCTCCCCTCTTTGAGCACGATCCTGACCATAATTACCAGAGTTGCCGATGAGCAAAAGGGCGACAAGAGCAAGAGCCTGCTCTTGAAGATCTGGGTCGATATCATCTTCTTCTTCACTCAAATTCCTGCGACGTATCAAGCCCAGGCCAAGTGAGCTGACTCTCACGATATGCACTTGCTAAGTGGCTGAACTTGTCGTGCGCCATGCGATGTCCAGCTATTGGCTGAATTGGCTGGCCTTGCGATGGCTTCTTGTCGCGATTCAGCTTGCTCAAGCACCGTGGTTGCTGAAAGGTCTGGCAAGTCGAGTGTGGCGGCGCCTCACTGCGCAGCAAAAGGTTGTCGAAATCGCTCCAGCAGAGTACACGATTCGCATTCCGCAGAATATGTAAGCGGTTGTTGACGCTTTCCATTTATACGGCAGCTGATAATGCTGTTGAAAGGTTCTTAATCGTTCTAGGACTCCTCTACGCCCCACTGGTGCCTTTTATTCCGCCCTTCCTCTTGACTGCTTTGATCATGCAGTACTGCATCCACAAGATACAAGCTCGTGTGCTCTTCAAGACGCAGTCCGAAACTACAGCTCGCTTCTGGCTGCCCGAAATGGATCGTCTATTGCTCTTCCTGCTGCTCTCACATGGATGTCTGGCCTTGACGTGCTCGCTACAGGCTGCAGATGCTCGCTTGGCCCTTGCCACGTGAGTCACCTTATCCTTGATGACGCAGCGTGGCTGAGAATAACAACATGTAATAGTTCGCCTGCATGCGTAATTGTCGTCTTCTTCCGCTTCTGGTTGCGTTCGAGATTCAACAATACGCTTCTGTTGGTGAGTGGCTCGGTCAGCTTGCATTGGTCGACAGCTCGTAACGGGATCTTCATAGATGATGCACGATCATGCAATGGTGAAGACATCTTTCGAAGATGATATCAGTGAGAAGCAGCTTGATGCAGTATTTGGTTTCAAGCCCAAAGGAAAGAAGCTCGTTTTGTGAGTGCACCGGTCGTCCCTTCTTACGACGCGCCGAGACTAAAATGCATCCTGGTCTGTCAGCTCCGAGGATGTCGAAGAAGCAGCCAAGGCCATGTTGTTCCAGGCGTGAGTAATCAATTGTTCTCATACATAAGATGGAAAGTCTGAACTATGCCCTGCAGCGGTCTCGATGCCTTGTGGAAGATTGACGATGCTTTCTTGTCGGAGCTTCACAGCGGTGATCCCAACAAGCGCGCCAAAGCAGCTGAGGCCATGGTAGCTCAGCGAGACAAGCGAGCACGCGAGCACGGCGCTGCACGCGCGAAATTTGGCAATGCCGCACGGGCATTGGGTGCATTCGCCGTGAACAAGCGCAAAGCCCGCGACAAGGCGATTGCAGAAGGCAAGCCGCCCGATCCTGAAAAGGAATTCGTTGAACAAGTCGTTGCCGACCAAGTTGGACGTATTCAAGCGGGCCAGGAGGCGCCGGGCCCCTCCGTCCCCGGCACAAGCACATCGCAGTCTGCAAAAGTGGCCGCAGCGGAGAAGGAAGCGCAGGACCAGCGCAAGCGCGCTCTTGCGCTCGGGGCAATGAACCTCTCAAAGAATCTGCCCGGACCAGTCCGGGCGAAGCTGATTGCGAATGCTTTGAAGAAAGACAAGTAGGGCGCGTAAATCTTGCACAACATCTTGCGCTCTTCGAAATCACCCAAAGCGGACCGGCATCCCAGGCTCCCACTTGCCCGGCTCTTGCACTCGCAGCTTTCGACCTGGCGTGTTGGCAGGCGATGCTGTTGGGGATGGCTGCGACTGATGTGAATGTTGCTCCTGCACGTTGACGCTTTCCATGTTGAGTGTGTTGAGAAGCATCTGCGCCTCCATGCGACGCGCTTGGACCCACTACAGAACAGAAGTGCAACACATTAGCGTAGAATCGCAAGGCAGGATCTGTCATCCTTACTTCTCTGACTGTGTTCCGTAGTTGATCAAGCAGCTTGGCAAAGTCCTGGTAGAACTGCAAGGCTTCGCTGAGATTGGAGAAGATTTCTTGATGCTTGCTGAACGCCACTTCAAACTTCTGCAGTGCCTTTTCCCGTTTCTTCAGCAAAGGATCGCTCTGTCTTGCTGCGACGAATTGCTGATTCGTAGTCTACCATTGAGCTACTTTCAGCGCGCAGTTGTATGCACGCAAGTCATGTACTTACAGCTACGCGCGCCAGCAAGGCTTCCTGTTTCCGCTCGTTGCCAGATAGAGTATCGCGATAGTAGCCATACTTCTCCAATTCTTCCTGGAATAGCCCTTCAAACATGCTCGTCTCGAGCCTATCTGTCGACTTGCTCGTAATCTTCGCCGTCTTCGCCAGCACTTTTGGTCGAATCTCGTCGTTGCGTGCTAAATGTCTTGCATCTTCTACAGTCCGCCGCCGCGCCGCTACAAGGTCTTCGAGGTCTTCAAGCATTTTTCGGAGTTCTCTGACCAGCGCAGTCTGCGAAGATGGCGACGTAATCTCCTCATATAGGTTGGTCTTGCTGCCAGAGGCTGGGATGGCGGCCTCGAGCGCACGCTGGTCACCCTCCATGAGCTGTAGTGTTCCCTCCCATTCCGCAAACTTTTGTCGGACGACTTTATCGCTTTCGCCGGCAGCAGAGAGCGTATCGCTGAATTTTGAAATCTTTGTGCGTAGTTGGCTGTTCAGAGCCGCAGAATCAGGACGCGACCAACGATCGAGTCCAAAATGAGCGCGTAGCTGAGCATCTTCTTGTTCTTCCGTGTCGAGAAGGGCGGTCACGTCTTCGAGGACTTTTCGATCTGTAGAAGCTACAGAAAGCGCATCTTGCATCGTTGTTCGCAGTCGTTTCGTGCCACCTTCTTGCCGCAGCTCTTCTGCACGTCTCAATAGCGAGTCTGGAACGCCTTGCGGGATCTCGAGCGCTTGTATTGACCCTGGAAGATTCAGCGATTGGAGCGTACTGTATTTATGAGGAACATGGACACATTTGTCCATCAGCTCGGACGGTCGCGATGGCTTGAAACTCACCTTGTCGACGCCTGATCCAGCTGATCTTTCTTCGCTGCAATCTGCTCCCTCACAAAATGCTCCTTGCGATCATCGTACAAACTAATCGCCAAATGAACCGCATACGGAACGAGTCTCTCGAACAGGGGTCGCATCCCCAATCCGCCGGTGCCTTGATGCAAGCGCGGTATTGGAAATTCGACCTCTTGGGGTAAAGAAGGCTTGACCATCGCCATTCCGTTGACGGGCGGGAGATCAGATTCAGAAGTTACGGCTTGGAGGTATATCAGGCGATTGTCTCGCTCTGCGCGGTTTGTAAGGTCGTGTAGTATCGCTTGCAGGGACTGACGCCGAGCCATAAAAGGAGAAAAGCATCAGCTGTACCCGTGTGCCACATTGTAGCAAAGCAGCTGCTTACCTTGATGTCGACGACTACACTTTGCGCCACGCCCTTTTTCGAAGTGTCCAAGCCAGCTTTTACAAATCTCTGCGCCAGATGCAACCGCCCAAGCTCGTCACCGTATCTGTTACAGACCTCAGTCTTGCAAGACAAATGATGCTAATTGGACCACTCCTTACCGATTGCTCGCTAGGTCTTCACAGCTCTTTCGATATTGCGCCACTGCTGCAAAGTGAGACCGCTTGTACGTGACGTGGTTGAGCCAGTCCTGTACACGCGTGAAGGACGCGCATCAGTTCAACGCACGAGCTGAGGTAGAAGCAAGTCGCCACGCACCTGCGGAAAAGCAAAAGTAGGCCAGACGCCGTCCGCTCCTCTCGCTTTGGTTGCAAAGTCCAAAGTCTCTTCATAGAGCTGTCCAACCTTTTGTGCAATTCGAGCTATACTTCCATTTTTAAGCTTCTCCGCCAGTGCGCGTTGGAATACACATTCTTGAGCTTGGGCGAGGCAGAAGCTCGATAGTGCGGACAAGGAAGAGATTGATAGGTCCGGAGAAGGAGGAGAGGGATCTTCGCTTGATAGTTGGATAGAGGGCATAGCTGTGTCTTTTACGAAGAGGAGGACGCCTGCTGCTTGCTGTACTCAGACACAGCTAAGACTTGTCAGCCTGATGTAGTTTGAATCTCGGAAGCTGACACGGCCGGAAACCACGCACCTGAAAGTAAGAAATAGCCTTTTTCATCCCTTCTGCGCTGCTTCTGTCCTCTAGCATCCCTTGCCGGCTATACGTTGCCGCAATATTGAGGAGGACATTACACCGCTCGAATTGAATGTCGGATAGCTCGTTGGCTGTCGTAGTGGGCAGATTTCCGGGTAGGGAGAGGTCGTTGGCTGTATTTGTGGTAGGAGGGATGGTGAATATTGGATACCAGGGGAAGAAGACGCCGAGCTGACAAGAGGTAATGCTGTGAGTTTGCTTGGCGTAAAATCACCGAAGCGCGAGGAATACGAGGCTTACATCGACTGGGAGCTTTGTGATCATGAAGACGAGTTGGGCATGGTAGCTGAATGCATTGAAGTGACGAGGTCAGTAAAAGGACATGCACTAGTCGACGCAAGTACTGCGCCACCACTCACAGGAGCAGCTTGGGCAGGAGACCAGCCTGGCCCGCAGGCGAGACACACGCCTCTCTCCGCAGGTCCTGGAGCTTTTTGGCCTCTGGGACCAGAGCATCGGGGTGCGAGTCTGGATCTCCGCTCTGGCTGTAGGTGTGATTCGCGTGTTCTGTGATTGCGGCAATGAAGTCGACCTGGGCGCGTCATCAAGCTGGGGATTAGGGCATCATCATATGATATACATGCACGTATCGCACCTCGTCGGTGTGCTTCAGAGGCAGACTGCGCATCGGTTGCTGTTGTTGCTGCTGTCCAGCCATGACGGGCGAGCGAGCTTGCGTGGGATGAGTCCAGCGAAATCGCCTGTCGACCAGTGACGAGTCGATTCCAGTCAAATGACCATCCAGGAATGCGATGAGCGTGGTCCCGTGGTCGCTGCTGTTGCTGTTTGTGGTTGAGCAGAGCCAGAGCAGAGCAGGCCAGCGTCCACCAGGAGGATGATCGGAGAAATGGGCCATTGCAGCTTGAAGGTCTTTGAGCATGGAGAAAGGACAGCGGTTACACTGACAGTGCCGTTACATGCTTTCTATGCATTCTATTGGACATACTCTGCACGCCCAACCTCCCCGTCGCGCAAACCTGCCACGCGTCGCTCGCCTCGCCTCGCCACCAGCCAGGCAGGCGACGTGTCCTCTGCAGCAGGCCATGCACGCCTTGCCTTTGTCCCACAACATCAGCGCGCAACGAACACGCAACCGCAGACTGCTGTCACTGCTCACCCTGTCCATGCGCAGCGGATAGTCCTGCGCAGCCGAGATGTCCTCGCGCGACAACGCTGCCATCGGGTCCAACACGCCCTTGCACACCAAGATCCGGCAGCGAACGACGAGCAGGAACATCAGCAGTGCCAGTAGCAGGCTCAGGCAGTCCTACGTCGACTCCCAAGACGACGACGACGATCCTCTTGCTGTTGGTGCCAGCGAGCTGGACGACGAAAACATGCAACAGCGACAATTTACGCGCATGCACGAGGGCACAGAGCTGGATGAGCTCGAGAATGGACAGCACAAGCAGCCGCACACCCCTGCTCTCCTCAATCAGTCTGGCAACAACAACAACAAGAACAAGCTCAACCTCGGCAACGGCAACGGACACGCCCGTGGCTATTCCAACGGCGGGATCAGCGAAAAGGAGCGCTACAAGGCGCGACAGGATGACCCCGTCTCTGCCAAAGCCGACCACAGCATCGGCGGCGTTATCAAGGCAGACGACGAAGAAGCCGTCGAATCTACCGGCCTGACAGATAAAGACAAACGGGCAATGGTCCTCCTCGTCGCGCTGTATCTCCTCCAAGGCATACCCGTCGGACTCGCATTCGGATCAATCCCATACCTCCTCCGCTCGAAACTCTCTTATTCGCAAATCGGGATATTTACACTCTGCACGTACCCTTATTCCCTGAAATTGCTCTGGTCACCCATCGTCGATAGTATATTTTCACCCAAGCTCGGACGCAGGAAGAGCTGGATCGTACCCATTCAGACGATTGTTGGATTGATGCTGTGGTGGCTCAGCCGGAATATAAACGAATACATCGACAAGGTGGGCCACTCTATGCATGCAGCCATCTCGTTGGAACCTTCTGACGCGTCTTGCTCTTCTTTCCATCCAGGAAATACCCGATGTAAAGGCCCTTACAATCCTATTCTTTATTCTCGTGTTTTTCGCAGCCACGCAAGGTAAGTACACCGCCTTATATTGTCTACATGCAAGAAAAAGAATTCAGTATGCTAATAATCGCCTCTATGTTGGCTACGTGCGCAGACATCGCAGTGGACGGCTGGGCACTCACCCTTCTCTCGAAAGGAAACCTCTCCTACGCTTCGACCGCACAAACAATCGGACTCAATTGCGGCTACTTCCTCTCTTTTACCGTCTTTCTCGCATTCAACTCGTTAGAATTCAGCAACAAGTATTTTCGATCTCAACCACTTGATTATCCTCTTGTTACTTTGCCGGGGTATCTCAAATTTGGTGCGATAGCTTATATCGCCGTTACGGGATATTTGGCCTTCTTCCAACCAGAGGTATGTCCAGTACTTGAAGTCTTTGTGTGCTTATATGCGAGCGGAAGACTAAGACTTTGGTGTCATCTTCAGGAAGCGGTCCACGGAGATGATCCCGACATGGACCTCAAGCGCGTGTATACGATCATGTACCGCATATGCCGGTTGAAGCGTGAGGCAAACTCCAGAAATGCCCCGCGTTGCCAAAAGCAGATGCTAAGAACCCGCTTGTGACTTGCAGACTTGCAACACTTTGCACTCGTACACCTCGTCAGCAAGCTCGGCACAGCAACAAATGACGCCGCTACATCGTTAAAGTTGCTTGAAAAGGGACTATCGAAAGAAGATCTCGCATTGGCAGTCCTGATTGATTTTCCGTTTCAAATCATCTTTGGATGGTTGGCCGCGAGGTGGAGTGCGGGTGATAAGCCATTGCAGCCGGTGAGTCAACGTTGCTCGCGGACTCGCATTCTGTCAACGTCCGACTTGCTTACTGTGCGCGCGTCGACGCAGTGGATACGAGCAATGTGGCTCCGCTTGCTCTTTGCATTCAGCGCCATGTTCCTCATCCACTACTTTCCAAGCAGCGGCGATGGTGCCAATGACGAAAAGGCTGGAGGCGGCCGCAATATCCCGACGTACTATTTTCTGCTCGTCATCTCGAGCACGGTATTGGCCTCTTTTGCCTCCACTGTGCAATTCGTCGGCATTTCCGCTTTTCATACCATCATTGCGGATCCTGCAGTGGGCGGGACGTATATGACTGTAAGTCGCGGCGCAACAAGAACAGATCGGACCCATCGTGTGCATAACCTGACTGATTGCTTGGAACGTACCCACAGCTCGTCAACACGCTGTCGAATCTCGGCGGCACCTGGCCCCGCTTCTTCGTACTCCGCGGAATCGACACATTAACAAAAGCAACTTGCTACATCCCATCTCCCGACGGTGGCGGACCAGACGAAGGGATTCGAATAAGCGCCCACGAATGCGTTTCAGACCATGGAAAAGCTGCTTGTGCAGATTTGGGCGGACAGTGTCGCACGGAACGAGATGGCTATTATGCTACTAGCGCGATTTGTTTAGCGCTTGGTGTGATTTTGCTCATTACGTTTGTGCAGCCTACGGCGAGGAAGTTGCAAGGTGAGCAACTTTATTTGATGATTGAAATCTACGGGAGGAGGTTGACTGATTGGACTTGTTCTAGCGTTACCGAACGCCGCATGGAGAGTCAAGCTTGACAGGCAATGACGCAGCCGAAGTTCCCCACATACCGAAGATGCAATTTAGCAAATCAAGAACGCACTGTAACAAGCATGTATCAACGACCATGAAATGTAAAGCAAGATCTCATCTTCACGAAGCATGCCCCACGTGCAGTTTGGCCATCTGCGCCGGCTGACGAACTAATTAGCTTGGGGCTGATGCTTGCTTGACCGGACAAGTAAGGTTGTACACACTCGTTCGACAGGCTAAATCAATCAGCGAGACCGTATGCCCTTGCCAGCACTCCAAATCGCTTATGCCACTCCTCCACCGAGATAGCTTCCGTGATGCTCTCTGTCTCATCAAGGATGAAGAAGGGAACGCTATCAATTCCATAGTGCTTGCATTTCTCGAGCGCTTTGTCGAGCTCGTACGACCCTTCGTCCGATTGGACAAACTTGAGCGCATCGTCGTATGACATGAAATCGGGCTCGGAAGAGGCGATCTTGGCTAGCTCGGTGGGCTCGCCTACATCGATGGCGTCGCTGTGAAAGGCCTGTTAAACAGATGATGAAGAGTCCCATCCTTAGACTGCTGCTTCCCTCTGCCCTCTGCAATGCTGCAATGTCATAGAAAAGCCTACCGTGTAGAGCTTGTCTGCGAGCTTGGATTGCAGAGCGAATCCGCCGGTCTCATAGGCTCTCTCCAAGACCCGATGAGCAGCCTTTGTCTGGCGCACTTTGGCATTCTGAGCAGAATAATTCCCGGTTGAGCATCTCAGTTTCCTTACCCCGCCAAAGGTAGTAATTGCCGACATCTGTCTGTGAGCTCACCTTGTCCCAGTTGAACTTGATGCCTTCTTTTTCGCCCTCTGAGCTGATCTTGTTGCGAACAGCTGATGCATTGTCGCCGCCTGAGAATGTGAAGATCAATTATTCAGCCAGTCACGTAAAGTGGGACCGCCGGCCCACATTACCAGCTGCTCCAATGAGAAGCAGTGGCGATGGCCTCTGCGGTGCACCGTAGCTGCTACTCACCCATAAACTTGGTCTCGAACAATTGCTCCTTTGTGACTGGATTCTCGTCCAAGTTCTCGTTGATGAGGAACGGGCGGAAGCTCGGCTTCAAGGTGAACTTGTATTGCTTCATCTTGTCAGACTCCAAGGCGGTCCTGAGGCGTCTCCATCCGATGTAGCACTGCAAGATTCTCTCAGCTTATTTGACTGAGCAACACGATAGTCTGCTATCTATGTCTGGCCCACCCATGCGCATGCAACGTCAGAATAGATGACCAGCTCTAGCTCCCGCGACATGTCTTCCTCAAAGTGTGCTTTTGTTCCTAGACGAAGCACAACATCAGCCGCCATCAAGGTCTGCTCACAGATCCCAAGCGGGTCTAGACGCACCTGTGCTGTCCCTCGCCAGTCTTCGTGCGTGCGGCTCGAGGGAAGGGAAAAGCCAGGTGCTGCTTTAGGCGCGCATACATGGAGCCCCGGTGGCAAGCAGCGGCGACACTGCTGTCTCCCAAGACTCGAAATCTGTGCAAAGCTGCACGACTCTCGAAGCTGTGTGAATAGTTGGTAGATGGACCTGGCAGCTCGCTTGCCTGTCTTGCTCGGCGCCGCGAAGCTCTCTTGTCTTCAAGAGCTACGCCGATCACCCTCCTGGGAAGCTTGAAAGCGCGTGAAGCAACGCTTGTCTGCTTTGACGCATGCCTGTTGCACTCCAGCGTGCTCTCTAGCCAGAGAACACGGGCAATACGTCAATATCACTCGTCTCGAACCTGCACAGGCGCTCAAGGATGCAGCTGGTCCGCCCGAGCTGGCAGCGGAGAGAGACTTTCTCAGGACAAGTGTAGACACGAACCCCAAGCCGCGAGAGGCATTCTGAAGAGCAGTTATTGCTTTGGACCGGGCAGACGGCAATACGAAGCGATAGTCATGAGAAGGCTTCATCCTTCCGGTACTCTGCGGACTCAGCACATACCAAACGTTCAATCTTCCAAGGCGAGGCATATATGTCTCGATGAAGCTGTCGATGGCACAAAACACTTGTCCATTTCTAGGCGGTAAAGCTGACTCTCACTGCAACATGTCACAGGTCAGGATAGCTTGATAAGGTAGATTTCGGGAATGGCAAGCTGCTGTGGGCCAAGCGGGCCCGTGAGCAAAAAGTACAGACGCAGCATCTCGGGCATCTGGAAGGCTTGCAGGAGCACGATTAAGCTTGCAATCGCGTCAGAACCGTCGTTGGCATCGCTCCTACTGATATCAAGTTCTTCGAGTGAAGGCATCAGCCAATCATTCTCTCTCAAGTTCCTGCTGTCAGACACCGGACATATTGCATTAATGGCCATTTGAGACCTTCTGCTGTTGCCTGGCAAGCCAGATGAAGAAGGAAGGAACGTGGGATGCCAAGGACGACGGTCTGTACGAGTTACGACGACTTGTCAGCTCACATCAACGTAAAGAAGGATTCAAGAGCTTTCGCAACATACATGGCTGATTCTGTGACTTTTTTCGGTATATTACCGCCTGCATCGCTCTTGGACGCGCACCTCCACCTGATATACACTGCTCCGTCGGATTCCACGATTTCTGTCACCTCCTCGACCGAAACGTAGGTTCCTCTGCAGTGCCCCTTGTCGAGCTTTTTCACTCGGTCGTGTGCGCGCTCGCTGGACGAGGTGGATGCTGGGAGCTGTATTACCATGAAGGAGCGCTGTTGGCGACTTTTCAGTGACGGAGAGAGGGTCGGTATGGTCACGATGTTGCTGAGGAAAGAGCGGTCTGTTGCAGGAAATGGGACGGAGTACTGCTTGAGGTAGAGACTGGACGGAACACCTGATGGAGAGCCAGCAGCGAGCAATAAGTAGCAAGACAAGTGCAGTGCATTACTGTGTGCTCACCCCCATTGTCCTCGAGCCGATTCAGAGGCCTCTTCAGAGTTGCATCGTACTGCGACTCGTGGTCGAGATGGGACTCTCCGATGAAGTTCCAGTACACATCGTAAGGATAAGCATACTTGGTGTTGCCTGTTGCTGGCAGAATAGTTTCTCGAAGATGCCAGCTGTTCGGATGGTGGCAAGGCGACTCAGCTTGTGAAGACAGCCCGCGGCCAGAGCTTGCTGCAGCTCTGCTAGAAACCCAGTGACACGCACCTCGGACCATTGTGAACTTCGTTCACGCCAGCATAGACGCCGTCAGCCCTCTTCAGCGTCCGGGTCGTGACCAGGCCGTCGTGCCAGACTTGGTCGTTGATCCAGTCTGAGCCATCGAGCAGCTGCCTGGCTTCAATGGCCAGAGCATCGAGGAACGCCTGCTTCCTGCCCTCATCGCACCCTGGCTGCAGCGTGTCGTGCAGCCATGCTGCTGGGATGGGCGTGAGCGAGAGATGCTGCGTCGTCCGCGGTGGGATGGTCATGACGGTGGACGATGAAGCTGGCAAGAAGAGAAGCACACGCAGATAAACGTGTACATCATCAGACGGAGGGCTGTGCATGGTGTCAGCCATGCCCGTGCAGGCTGCTCGTCGATGTTCCCCTTTCTGACAGCTGCTTCATGCTGACGCCGACTGACGCTGTCACAGAGCCTGACAGGCTGACACGGCAGATTGCTCTCAATCCCTTCAGACAAGTACCCACCAGCGAGGCATGCCATGCTGTGTCATGAAAAACCAGACCACAGAGGCAGGCTGTGCACATAAGTGCTGTGCTTCTGCGCTCTTCTCCGTCAGCTCTCCCTCACAACGCTGCACGTACCGCAGCCAAGACATTTCCAGCCAATTGCCGATAGGCATACTGCAGGATACCCGTAGCCAACATGGGCTCCTCGCGTCCAGGCCTTAATGTGAAGCGTCCGTCAGGAAGACAAATGTTACAATGGCTCGCTCATATTGCCGGATACCGCATATTCCGAATGTCATACAAGCCTGCCAAAGCCATAGGTGCAGTCCAACTTGTACAGATTAAGCAAGAGCATTGGCAGGACATCCATCTCGCTGCTCAGCTGTCAAACGGACTGGCCTCGTTCCAGACCACCGAGCAGACAGTCCTGCAATTGCAAGACCAGCTTGGTCAGGATCTCGAGTTGAAGAATGAGCTCGAGACGGGCACAATAGCCGGCAGAAAAGGCATGGTCTTCAGACGCGACAGAACAATAGCCATAGTTTTTGAAGCGACCAAACCAAACGAGATGAAGATCAACGCCTGGTCACATGCAAAAGACAAGAAGTTCAGCGTGCCATACGCAAGAATGCTCGATGGCAGACAGGTCCATTCGTTCTACCTGGACATGTGGCTCGGAATGCGCCAAGCTGCTCTCGACGCTATTTCGACGGCTGTACAAGTGCTTCATTGTAAGGGGCAGACACCGGAACGGATCTTGATTACTGGACACTCGCTGGGCGGTGGCGTGAGCACGTAAGTTTTACGACACTCCCCATACCGGACGTCGGAATCTGAGCTGATTTTCAGCTTGGTAGTCTTGCTATCGTCGATATTATCGAGCACATCAGGCTGCATTTCGGCTCTCGGAGTGACGCTCCACGTCCTTGGGCCTGCGACTCCAATCTCGGCTTTGTCCTGCGGCACATTACGTTCGCGGAGTTCGTCGGCATCGGTTCCGCATACAGTGCGTATCTGAACAAGATCTACGAGCTATATCAAATCCCAGCATGGGATTTTGTGCATCCTCACGACTTTACAACACGGCTGCATTTGCCTTTCTTCAGGGCTTGGAAAGGGCATCGATACGTCTTGCCAGAGGAAGCTATCAAAGATCATCAAAAGGCATACGCTGCCGGTCGACATGACATGCTGGGATACTTGCACTCGGTCCAGTGGTTGTTGGACAACCCGCGCGAGATCATATCCATCTATAGATACCCTCTAGCAGCACCAACGATAAATGAGCAAACCGACGGAGCGCGGTAGCCCTGTCGTCAAGCTGCAGTCTCGAGAGAGACAGATCTCGGCATGCATCGGACGTAATGCTTTACATTCTTCAGAGGAAGACGTGATGCTATAGAGATGCGCGGATTGAGCTTGTGATGACTACTTATGACTGATTTCAGAGCGACTTTCTCGACCGTTTACTCCCCCACCAGATCAGACCTGCTGCCGCGATGCCACAAGAGAAAGACAGGCCAATGAGGCCTGGTGCGCGCCGTCATTAGTTTTCCGTGGCATGCTGCGATGCGAATTAGCGAAGCAGCTCACATCCTGTTGCCCAAGGCGGACGGGTATGGCGTGTCAAGCCCCACATGATGCCGCACAGCATGCATTGGAAGACGCTATTGGCGACTACAAGGCATGTTATCGTGAGAGCCAAGCCGAACGGAAAGATCTAATGATGTGATGACGCTCAGATACAGTCTCTTCTGCAGATTGGCATCCACTCACTTGGGCGGTAGCAGTTTCCACAGGGTTGTACCAAGATTGCGATTTTGTGAATTTCACTTCGCTCCGCTTCAAGCAGGCAAGTTCGCGGTTTGCTAAACATCCTTCCGCTCCATCTGATGACAAGACTGTAGGGACGACCTCTTCCTTGCAAGCGTCGCCTCGCTGTCTGCGGCGGTGCAACTTCGCTGCTTTGCGTCTATACCGCGTGATGACAGACATGTGCCATGCATCGCGTACACGCCAAGGAATCAGACCCACGCCTGGTATTGTAAACAGACCATTTAAGACCTGATGTGAATATATTTCTCAGTCTGCGTACGAGTATACGTCCAGAATTCACACCATAACACACCTGTGAGCATACTTCTACCCAAATATCCTTTGTATTGGCGCTCATCGATGTCCATCCAACCAGGATGATGACCAAAGCAGCGCCCCAGATCACCACGAGAAGGCCGTATATCCCGGCTACGATGCCTAGAGGTGTTTTGAGATAGGTCCATAGGCCGTTGAGAGCCTTCCGAATCGTTGGCTGATGCCGGGCTTTTTCTTGCGGCTGTGGCGGGGTTTCGGAGGTTACAGAAATGCTGCAGAGTCGAGATAATTGCAAGACATAGGTCAGCTTGAAGGCATTCAACAGCACGAACCGGCTAGTTCTGTGCCTGTATGAAGCATTACGGTGTGTTGGGTAGCCTGTACTCACGGGAGAAGTATCGCGCCAGTAATGCCCTTGTAAGGTTCGTTCGCGACCTCGACAGCTTCACCAGCGTTGAGGCGCTTCTCACTCAGGCAGATTGCGTTGTCCTCAGTCATGTTGATGAACCTGATTTATTGAATGAGCCTTTGCGCCTGCTCAGTGCTGTTGTTCCTCGTCAATGCTCAGCCGTTCGCCGACTCCAAGTCGCGAGCAAAGGCGGCGCAATCAGCAAGGCGCAGAGCGAGCAGACACTTATGACAGCCTTTGTGGCAGTGTATTCAAGGCTCTCAGCGTCTGTGCGCGCCTGCAGTGCGTTCCCATGCCGTCCCAGCTCGACGCTGTCCTGCACCTGTCAGCATTTGTGACAGCCATGTCGATGGGCGACGAGTGTGTCAGCGAGGACAGCTGCAAGCATGCCGCGCTGACGACTGGCGTGTACTTGAGCGTGCAGCCGACTGCGCACTACTCCTGCTCACGAGGCTGAGCATAGATTGGACCCGTGTCGAGGTTGGCGCTGGTCGTTCACGTTGACTTCATCTGCAGGCTACTTGAAGATTCCAAACAGATTCAACTAGAGCACTCAGTCTCCTCTGGTATACATCTGCAACTACATCCACCGTAGTCGAAATCGTAAGGCATCACATCCTCTGCCTTCATCCTCACTGACGCCCTCGCCACAGCAGGACTTGTCAACAGCAATCAGCTTAGTGGAACAAGACCTGCTCTCCCGCTCTCATCCTCGCTCGGTCTCCCCATATCGGCAACATGCACCTTTCCCAAAGAGAGTCAGCGTTCGTCCGCAAGGATGCCTCGGGGAACCTCAGCTTTGCAGTGTCTTCTGCCAGCGACCCACCTGACCTCGAACCCCCGCCCGCCTACGAAGAAATCGACCCTTCTCACATACAGTCTCAACCTAGCGGAGAACCGCCAATCCAGGAAGACCTGCTCGGAACAGATGTCTATGAGCCTCAGGTTGCTTTTGAGACCGACCTCATCCTTCCATCTCTCCGGATAGTCATCCACATTGTCGGCTCCCGAGGTGACGTTGCTCCCTTTATTCCTATTGCGCGCACCCTCCGAGATGCTGGGCATCGCGTCAGGATAGCCACGCATGAAAAATTCCGCAAGGTTGTCTTGGATGAAGGGCTCGAGTTCTATCCACTAGGCGGAGACCCGGAAGTCCTCATGGCGTTCATGACAAAGAACGGTGGCCTGATCCCTCAAATCAACCCATCAACTCCGGCAAATGTCGCAGCCAACAGGCGGCAGCTCAAAGAAATGATCAATGGAGCGTATGAAAGCTGCGTTATGCCAGATCAAGCTACGTCCGAGCCTTTCTGTGCAGATCTCATCCTGGCGAACCCTCCGAGTTTCGGCTCTATTCATTGTGCGGAAGCGCTGGGCGTGCCATTCCAGGTTGTCTTTACGTAGGTCTATCGTGCAATCAGGGCAAGAAAGTCCATATTGAGCATCTTCTCACTAATGTAATGCCCATTTTCAGAATGCCGTGGTCACCCACAGGAGCGTTTCCTCACCCCTTCACAGGCGTTGTGACTGGCGACGTATCGCGCAAGTCTCGCAATCTCATATCCTACGATCTCGTGCATCACCTCACTTGGCTGGGAGCAATAGACTCTGTAGATGAGTTGCGGAGTAGGCTAGGCCTGCGCCCCGCTTCCGCAACTCAAACGGCGAAGGTGCTTCATTCGAACCTTGTTCCACGCACATATTGCTACAGTCCAGCTCTGCTGCCTAAACCGAAAGATTGGGGAAAACACATTGGTGGGTCGCCCTCACTGAGTGCTTTGCCAATACGAAGCTGATGTATTCTTGCATATCTTTTAGATGTCGTTGGCTTTAGCTTTGAGTACCTGAACGACCAAACCACAGGCTATACACCGCCTGCCAAACTGCAACACTTTCTAGATGCTGGTTCTCCTCCAATATATTGTGGTTTTGGCTCCATCACTGGGTTCGATTTGGACGCGCTTTACGCGAAAGTGGTGGAAGCTGCAGCTCTGGTCAACATGCGGCTGGTCATTTGTCTAGGCTGGGGTCACAGCAAGATTCGCAGCTCGCGCGACGTTTGTGTGATTGAAGCATGCCCGCACGATTGGCTTTTCCCGCGGTGTGCTGCGGTGTGCCATCATGGCGGCGCAGGCACTATGGCCACTGGGTTGCGATACGCACGTCCGACCGTCGTTCTCAGCTTCTTTGGTGATCAGCCCTTTTGGGGACAGGTCATCGCAAAGAGTGGTGCCGGGCCGTGCTCTGTCCCAGCTGTACGAGCTACCGTCGACTATCTGGCCGAAGCATTCGCTTGTTCGACTCAGCCATCGGTCCTGCAGGCTGCTTGGAGACTCAGTCAACGCATCAACGACGAGAACGGCGCGATCAACGCAGTTCACTCCATCATCTCCCACATTCCGGTTCCAGCCATGCGGAGTGATCTGCTCCCAGCGGAGCTAGCAAATCGGATACATGTGCCCACGGGGATTAAGATGTCGGAAGAGGAAAGCAAGGTGCTAGTCCAGTGCGGGAAAGTGTCTGCGAGCGATCTGCAGCGCTATCAGCCCTGCTTGTATAATCTCGAGGACGAGATCGACGGGGACGGTACCGTTCTCAGGCCTCTAATGAAGGACCTATACACTGTGAGTTTGTATCGCACAACGACTCGCGGACTTAACAGCGCTGACGCATTGATCGTGCCGCAGGGAATCGTCGGCGTGATAGCTGAACCAGTCGCTGCCCAGCAAGAGGGACGGGATATTGGCTTCGGTGTCGCTCGGGGACTCGGTGGTCTGGTGTACTATCCTCTCAAAGGCTACGTTCAGTCACCGCTCCACATCAATGCGGGGTTCGCACATCTTCAACGTCTATACGACCCAACATTCACGCCACATGGCAAAGTCACCGATTTCAGCAGCGGTCTAAAGGAAGGCGCTATCGCATTTGGAAAAGGATGGCTCGGATGTATCAGTGAGTCGCCTCTTCTTGATATACAGCTCGGCATTGAATGGGGCTTGGTAGCCGATGTCTTGGTCAACCCGGTGCAGCTGGGGTGGCAGGCCAAGAAGCAGGGGTCGAATGGCAAGATCGGCAAAGCGGCTGTCAAGGGTTTTGCAATTGGTATTGCCAATGTTCCAGTCAAGCTCTTCATTGGAAACTTGTCCGTCCTGGTCTTGCCTATCCAAGGTGAGACCATCGTAATGACCACTTCCCACTAAGAACATGACTTATCAGTTTCTTCCAGGGCTTGCGCGTCAATTCTCAGGCAAAGCCACACATGAAGAGTTACGAAACACCGAATCGAAGGTCCTACTCAGACACGAGGCCGGTATTGCCAGCTCAGTGGACCTTCCAGCTCTTTGGGACGAAGCTATAGCGATCGTGCAGATGGAGAAGAGGACAGCTGCCCAGCCGAAAACATTGCGGAACAGGTTCTTCGGATGAAAAATTGCGTCTTCCGTCGCCACGGTCAGATCCACATATTCCACTGTCGAAGATGCACAAATCTCAATGTCGAAAGCTCTTAAAATGGAGCGAGAAGACTGCAAAGCTTCTTCCACGACCTTGCGGTCCACGGGGCGTCGGAGAGGAGGAACAACAGACTACGTCCTTGCAGTTACAGACGAGTCCGCCTGTTTGTCACCTGTATATGTATAGGTCGATCCTGGACGCGTATCGGTACAGTTGTTGCGTGTGACAGAACTACGTGATGCGTTTGGAGGGATGTCTATGTGTAGCTTGAACAGGTCGATGGGTAAGGTCAAGCGACGGACATGCTGCCACTTGTTCTGAGCCACTTGCTCGGTGTCATCAAGAACAGGCTGTGGTCCATTCACGGTACAGACCTTCTTATTCACTGCCAGAAAATTGTCCAGAAAAAGGCATACCCTGTGGATTATCCTCTCCAGCAGGCCGAGCAGACTCGGCATGATGACAGTTCAGCCAAGTTTCCGCCGTCCTGTTATCGCGTAGATCCGTCCTCTTGCTGTAAATGCCAGATCAGCCACTGCCAGCCAACCAGCGAGCGAGTCGTCGGCTACGCACAAGCTCAAGGAGAGGGAGCCGTGCGATGAGCACGCCAACATGTCAGCCAAAGCCACCACTGAACTTCGCCAGCCTGCAGTTGCGGTGTGTTCAGGCTGAAGCCATGTCGTCCCGTGTTACTGGCTCTCCACCTCAACTCTCTATTCCCTCCCAGTCTTCTGGACCATACTTTTCAAGTTGACAATCGATCTGCAAAGCAGCAGATTTCGTCATCAAGCTCTCCAATGCTTTCTCCATATCGCTCTTATTGGCATCGGTGTACCAAGCCCGGCCTGTGATTGTAGACAATGCCGGAAAGTTGCCTAGTCTGGCCTCTACGGCCGCAAGATGCTGGACAATGCTGTTGCTCTTGAAGTCGAGGTCGAGCAACATGAGCTTGGGAAGAATAAGGGTGTCGAAGAATTTGTGCAGGAGCGGCGCATAAGGTGACGGGATCATGCCGTCGTCAAATGTCACCAAATCAAGTTGCTGAAGGTTCGGCAAGCAGACTTGACGTAAGGGCCATTCAACCTGTACACCAACGTAAGGCATGACGCCTTCAATGCCAATGTGCATTTTGTCGACACCCGTGTGCAGATTACCTTGCTACAAAGCTCGAAAGAAAGCGCTGGTATTGCCTGCTGCCACTTCGGAGTTGAAGTGCGCCTGCCTGTGAAGCACAATTTCGACGGCTAGCTTGCTGTGAGAAGTGTGGAGCGCCTTGTCAAGTGCCGCTAGACGATCGATTTCGTGCTCGTAGTCTTCAGACACATTCCAGGTCATGCGTACATTCGCATGAGATGCGCTCCGTTGGAGTGCCAATGCGAGAGCTTGAATACCAATATCGTCTTCATGGCCAGCATAACGAGCGCAAATCGTCCACTTGCATGATTCGGGAGTCTGAACAGAATACATGAGCTTGGCGATGTGGATCAGGGGTAACTCGGCGACATCGACGGTCCTGAGGTTTGGCAAGACTATGCCGGAAAAGGACATGTCTAGCGGAACCTCCAATTCGTAGGTCGAGGTGATATTCAGGTCCGCTAAAGCATCCCTGAAGCGGAACAGCGCATCGAGAACGGTATCAAAGTCGGAATAGTACAACGATAGGCGCTTCAGGCTGGCTTTGTGAGGTAGGCGCTGTATCTCTGCTGGCCAGAAGCCAGAGAGCGCCATTGTCGTGTGCGCTACTGCGCTGGTAGGCAGATGTTCGAGAGAACGAGGGTTGTGCATGCTGAGTGACCCAAAACTGACACAATTGAAGTGGGTGACTGTCTTGGTCTTGAAAGGCTCGTAGAGTGTCTCCCATATGCTTTCGGTCCAGGGTGTGATTACGTAGGTGGTGAATGTAACCATAGTCTTCGGATGAGCGCGCTGGTCGTTGACGAAGAAGGAGCGCAACAATCTGGCGCAGCGGGTCCAGCGCTCCTTCTGTCTCGGCTTATCGAGACTGCGCAGCCTGTCCAAATCCACGGTCACGCGCAGGCCTGCGAGAGACGGTAAATGATCGAAGAGCTCCATCCATTCTGCGACATGGTGGTCTATCGGTCGGACAACTCCAGGTTTCGACTGCCAATTCACATCATCGGCTAGATCTGACCTCTCGACAAAGGGCGCTATCTCGAACGAGAGATATCTGAGATGCTTGACGAGACGGCTTTGCGCGAAAGGTGTTGGCGATATGAGTCGAAAGAGCCGCTTTGCGAGTAGAAGCACATGCGCCGGAAGAGGACGGATTGCGCAACTTGGCAAACGTAGTGGCAGGTGAGCGCGAGGCTCTCTATTGGCTGGGAAACAGGGAGGAAGACAACAACTTGGAATGTTCAGCCAGATGCATGCATGCGTGAACCCCTCAATATAATGCAGAGAGGGCGGACCTCTTTGTCCATATAATCGTCGCATAGCTTGTCGAATAGCTCCACCGGCAGGCTCAACAGCGATGTCGCAGTCATCTTTGCCAGAATTCACGGTCCACAAGGGTCTGAGAAGCTGGTACTCGGCAAGTTGAAGCCTTTTCGAAGCTCGTCCTGCTCGTGAGCGTGCTTGTACTGCCCGAGCACGTGCACCTCGTTGGCGGGCCAACCAGAGAGAGCAATTGCAAGAGACGCCAGCGATAGCAGATTTGATTTGGATCAGCGGATACGTGCTGTGCTCGTGTACGTGTCCAGAGCGTCCATTTTGCTGGTCAAGAAGAAAGAGGGAACACGAACATGGTGATCGGCCACAGCGTGACGCCGCAGCGGGAGATGTGTCCAGACGATGGTTGCTTCCGTTCAATTCAGCATCATAACCAAGACACCACAACATGGCCAGCAGAGCTGCTGTCGGGCTGGACCAGCTGCCGTACGAGATTGTGCAGGCTCTCTGCGCAAGCATGGGCACCAGAGTGGGGCGCCAGCTATACTATACGAGACACCAAGGACAGAGCTGATGATTCACGACAACGACGACGACAATGACTGCTTACAGGAACTTCAAGCCTTTGCTCAAACAGCCAGCCGCTTTTGCGAATGCGCTCAGCCGGTGCTGTTTCGAAGCGTGACTCTGCAAGCAAGTGGCCCAACAGCCGATGCCTGGCCGCAAGTCGTCTACACGTCTAGCAGACTCATCCTGTCGCACACTCGAAAGGCGAGACTGGTACTCCAGCCATTTGTAGGTCGCCTTGTTACTGTTATTTGAAGGAACTGCATTGATTCCAACGGATCCATGGTGCGCCCGATGTAGGCGAACCACGACTGGGCACCGAGAACGCATAACGCGGACAAGCATCCGTGGCTTTCACTCTTTCGCATTCTTCACAACTTGGTGGAGCTGGAGATTGTCATTGATTTGCAGGATCTCTACGTCTACGACACCATCGCCGAAGAACGGTGGCAGTACTATGCCGCTGTGCTCTTGGAGCTACACAAGCAGCGACCTGCCGCTCCACAGACATCCTTTGTCTTTAAAAGATACGACTATACGCCCTGGTCGGCATACGCTTGGACAGCCTTGTGTCAGCCTTCCAAGACATTCAGGATAGATCAAGGCATCAGCCTCACTATTCAGAATCAAAGTGCCTACGTGGAATCCTCCGATGACTATCTCATATCGCGCCTGCCGTTGAGCATGTTCACCAATGTCGGCCTCCAAGACTTCTCCGCCAAGGACGTCTTGCGTGTGAACTCGGATGCAGCATTGACACGGCTCGTCCTGTCCCAAGGCAACCTGGCCGACATACTCGCCGTCATGACTCGCTTTGCGGAGACTCTGACTCATTTGAGCTTTACATGGCCCGCGGAGCTGCATCCGGAGCCGCCATCTGCTCCTGTGCATCTTCCTAAACTCGAGCAGCTTGAAATTCATCAGACTTGTCAATCAACGACCGTCGACGAGATTACCCGCGCAGTACGCACTCCGACAACGTGCGCATGGTCTATCTCAGAGACCCCAGCGTAGAGCTATGTCTGGGCGGTGTGCACGTCACTGCGAACGTCACTGTCCCCGTCACGTGTGGCACCGAAGCAGTTGGCAACCTTGTCGCTGCGGCGCAATTATGGAGCAGGCTGCGAGACGCGTTTGGACCAGCCGTCATCGCTCCTGAACCGGGCAGAGGATCATACGAAGCGATAGTCGTAGGAGCCGGGGCCAGTGGAGCGTGCCAGTATCGTCGGAGAGCGTGGGAGCCTTGGGGGTTAGGGGACACGATACAGAGCCTGCTGGCAGGCAGTCGTCGACGGCAATCAACGATACTTGCAACCGTAAGGCTGGGTATGAGGTTAATAATGGACCACGTCTGTACCGAAGAAGAGAGCGCTAGAATCAATGCGCGCCCATTGCCTTGCGTGTACGGTGCTTCTGTAGAGCTGGTCGAGTGCATGCACGAGTGCAGACGGCGAGTTGGGGTTGGAAGAATGACAATCTTTGCATGTTTTACGCGTTGTGCAGGTTTGGCACGCGTAGAGGTGATCAAGGAAAGAGCACAGCTTGGACGCGCATCGACTGGACAAGACACACACACCCACAAGCAGGCACACCCGCACACTCATTACAGACGACCAGGCCAGACTGCGTGGCCCGTGTGCACCTCGCCCAACATTGCAGCGACGTATCCCCCGGGCGGGCCAGCCCAGGCTCATCAGCACCAGCACCAGCATCCGCATCAGCACAGCGGGCCCTTTGACGAGGCCGACCTCTCGTCCTCTCCCCTCCTCTCACACTCGCGCAGCAACAGCCTCAGCGTGGCCTCTGTCCTCCCCCGGCGGCGGCTCAGCGAGGCCGTCGTGCCAACGAGGATGCTCCTCAAGCCGCGGACACTCGCATTCTGCCTCGTAGGCGGCCTCATCCTCTTTCTGAGCATACACGAGGACTCGCGCGAGGCTGCACATTCTGCACTCAAGAGTGTGGGCGTCCCTTTGCCCGACCAGCTGCCAGAGTGGGAGCTGGGGCTCGACAATGTCAAAGCGGGCCTCAACAAGTGGACCGCAGGGCTCGGTGCAGGCGGCGACAGTGGGACCTACGATGGAGACGGCGGAGACAGCTGGCGCGCCTCAAACGACAACGAAGAGGAGCTCCTCAACGTCGAATGGGACAATATCACAGAACCCACATCCGGCGGACTGTTTGCAAACCCCGACGAGCCTGTAGTAGACCGAATGACCTACCATCCTACAAACGGCTATCTCCTCTTACCCGACCCTGGCAAGAATAGCAAACCCAAATCAGCGAGTGTGCAAAATGCAGTCAAAGGAGGAGAACGACATCCGATCCTTGAACTCGTGGAAAATGCAGAAAAAAAGTGGGACAAGCTCGTAAAGAAACAGTCTAAAACGCTCAAACAGGCTGCCGCCGAATATAAACGCAGATACCTGCGAGACCCACCGAGAGGGTTTGATAAATGGTGGGAATATGCGGAAAAGAACAATGTCGTGCTCAAAGACGAGTATGATCAGATATTTAGGGACATTCAGCCGTTTTGGGCAATGTGAGTGTTGACTCCCACTTCGAAGGAGGGTATGGTCGCGCCAAGATGCTGATGATTCTGCTTTTCTCGCTTCTTTTCTGGCTTCTCGCACACCCGTCAATCACTTCTCAACGCGTTCATTGCATTCCTGGTCACTCGTCGCGTGTGCGCCTTCACGCACGTGACTTTTGTCCACCTCATTGCTTGCCACGACCCTCCCTACAAATGCTCATCCGCTGGACACCTCCAGCGAACCACACGACCTCGAGCATCGTTCTCGCGTAATGGCAAACGACCGAGCAGAGACATTTACATTAAACATCGATCCATCTCGAGAAGGTGATCACAAGATCCTCATAACAGGCGAAGAAGGACATCTCCGTCGCGCTACCGACCTAGCTGCGCTTATTGAACGATTCAGCAAAGATTTGCCTGGACATGTTAATATCACATTTACGAAGCATGATCAACCCGCTTGTGCGCTGGGATTTCAACATAAGGAACGATTGCTGGAGCTTGTTTCCGAGGGAGATTGTGGGTCCAGCCTCTCCCATGAGCTTGTATCCATTCCCAAAGATACAGTCTGACATTGTTGCATTGGCTTTTCTTTCTTCCCCGCCCTTGACGATTATGCAGACTTCACCTCGAGTGACTTTATTCGGCCAGAGAACCCAGAGCTTAGCAACTGGGCCAACGGGTGTGCTGCCAATTCCCCGCTCTACCAAGCCGAGATGGGCGAGCTCCACGAGTCACATCCTTCACATCCTTCCAAACTCGAGACGCAACGCTCATTTGTCTACGACCACTCGCAGGCGATGGATATCTGCCAGCATCCCGAATCGATGCACTTGCACGGTTTCACCTCTGCCCCAGGCACAAACCTCGCCAATCTCGTCCCACTATTCACATTTGCAAAGACAAATCTGCACGCAGATGTGCTCGCTACACCCTTGGAACAATACTCCGATACATATATAGGCTACGACCCCGTCTGGGATGAAAAAACAATCAACAAGCTTCTTTGGAGAGGATCTACAACTGGAGCTGAATTTGCAAAAGGAGTAGAATGGCAACTTTCTCAACGTGCTAGACTGCATTTCATGGGTCATGAAAAGGAAGGCAAAAAATCGACCCTTTGGGCCGATATGAAGGACTCCAAAATGAGAGTCGATGATTTTCAAACAAAATCACTCAATGACCTCTATATGGACGTCTCGTTCTCGGGCTCGCCAGTGCAGTGCGACGATGAGACGTGCAAGATCATGGATGAGATTATCGAGTTTGCGCCGACGATGGTGAGTTGCACTCTCCCCTAAGCCTGAACTTGCCCTCGTCCTCCGCAACGGTGCTGAAATATTAATGTCATCATCATGCAGGGCCTCGATGAATCGTATCAATATAAATACCTCATGGACGTCGATGGCAACGGCTGGTCTGGCCGCTTCCACCGTCTCATGTCCACAAAGAGTGTAGTGCTCAAGTCGACCATTTTCCCCGAGTGGTATTCCGAGCGCATTATGCCATGGGTGCAGTGCGTCGACCTATCACTCTTTATAGCTTCCACGAACTGGAAACTGACTTTTCGCCGCCCTTCTCTCAATTCTCCTGATACAATCCAGTTATGTACCCATCAAAGTCGACTATAGCGACCTCTACGATGTAATGACCTTTTTCGTAGGGACGCCAGACGGTAAAGGGTCACATGACGCTATCGCCGCCAAGCTCGCTAGTCAAGGGAAAGAATGGGCGCGGACGCATTGGCGGCGTGAAGACATGGCGGCTTACATGTTTAGGTTGTTACTAGGTGAGCAGCGTGGGACGATTGACTACAAGCACAACTGGCCATCTCGCTGACTCAACCTTATGTTCGCGCTTCTCCCCGTACAGAATGGGCACGGCTGCTACATCGTGTCGACGATGTCGATTATGACTTCAAAATCGACTAGAGAGATTTTGCACTTGTCCAGCACTTGTCTACCAGCAGCGATGCTACATCCATGCCGCTCTCAGCCCTATCTTTTCCGGATGCCCGTGTCGATCTTCAGGCATCTCTAGATTATCACCTCGCGAGCAGTGGGTAACAGTCGTTTTATTTCGTGAAGCTCTACACAAGCAGATGTGCACTTCTTGCATTGGCTTGTTGGCTCATAGCGGATTATGTACCAGTATGTCAGTCAGGGTCTCGTTCGTCTGGCAGTAATGCAGAAGTTGGTTTGCAGATAGGACCTTCCGGCTTCAGCGGGACTAGGCTTGGGTATGCTGTCTAAGGTATTGAACAATGGATGCACGAGGTACAGCATGCACAACGATTTGGAATCTGCATTGAAAACAATTTGCGAGCGTTGTCAAACTCTTCTCGGCTATCTAATATGCGGTCTATGTGGCTGTTCAAACGATGTCGTTTTTGCGCCCGGAGCAGGCTAAGCGCGCGGCTTCTTCGGACCTCCTTGATTGCGCGCAGGCTTGCCAGGCAGCTCGCTGACGACATTGAAAGAGCTTCGATAGTCTCTGAGGCCCATCATTCCAATAGTCTTCGCCAACAAGGGCGGTGTCTGACCTGGCATCTGGCCAGTATACCTGCACGTCTCGAGCGCAAAGAGCTTGGCCTGATCGATGAGATGGGGAACTGTCCACTTGAGCATCTTCCCAAATCCTTTATAGTAGCCCAACCAAGCAGCGTACGCGCTTGATTTGGCGTCAGGTGAGACCTTGTCCAATGCAGTTGCGCATTGTGAGCCAGCAGAGGCGAGGCTCGCGTCGTCGAGCGGCATAGACTGCACGGGTAAGTCTTTGATCTCTTTTTGGTTCAGGAAAGCCATCTCGTCTTGTGTGAGTACGAGTATGCCTTTGCCTCCTTGGCCGGCGCGCGCTGTGCGCCCCAATCGATGAATGTACTGCTCTGAATTCTGCGGTATGCCAACTTGCAAGACGAGCGTAACATTTGGAAAGTCCATGCCTCGGGCAGTGACGTCTGATGAGACGAGAATGCCGGAAAGGGCGTCTTTAAACCGGTCTGCGGCTCTGGAGCGCGCAGACTGGGACATGCGCGAGTGGATTTGATGCGTCTCTATGCCTGCCAGAGCATCGCGCGGCAGCTGGGACAGGAGCTCGTAGAACAGGCCCGTTGAGCGAGCCGTAGGAAAGAAGAGCATGACTTTCGAGGCAGAAGGGTTGGCGGAAATCTCTTGCTGCAGCACTGCGAGGGTGCTCGCAAATGTAGCTGCGAGCGAGGTCTGTACCACGTATTGCGGGACGTGCTGGTGCACGTTTAGCTCGTCCTCGTTGAGCGTGGAGATGAAGGTATGTTTGGAAGAAAGGACAGCTGAGGCGATTTGCTTTACTTCTTTCGAGATTGTAGCAGAAAAGAGCAGGGATTGACGCGGTCGTTCTGCCTTGTTGGGCAGCATCTTGGAGATGGCAACGATGGCGGGCTTGAAGCCTTGATCGAGCAGGCGGTCTGCTTCATCCAGCACAAGCACCTCGAGCGTGCTCACATTCTGCTTGAAATTGTGGTTCTCGAGGTAGTCTTGCAGCCGGCCCGGCGTAGCTACGAGGATGTCTGCACGTCCTTGGCGGATGTTGCGCAGCTCGGTGTTGAGATTGTTGCCTCCAGTGGCAGTCTGGACGCCAATACCAGGCAAATTTCTGAGAAGCGTCTTGCCAGATTCTGCAATCTGCGTCGCCAATTCGCGAGTAGGAGAAATGACCAGCACGCCGACCTGGCCATTGCCCCGGGGCGTCCGGCTGGACAGCAGTCTCTGGAGAGCGGGGACAAGGAAAGCGACCGTCTTGCCTGTGCCTGTCTTGGCTTGTGCGAGCACGTCGTGGCCTTGCAGAATGACGGGCAGGGTCATTGCCTGCACATCTGTGCATGTCACGAAAGGCACGCTGATCTCGGGCGACAGGATGCCTTGCTGGACAAAGCTGCTGAACTGCGTGTGTGAGATGTGTGCTTTCAGTGTCTCGCTGGATTTGGATGCGTTGCTGTGTCCATTCGCTGCTGTCACTGTCGCTGATGAAGGTCCTGCAACGCGGTCTGCCAGAGCTTGCCCGTATGGCGCGTTCGAGGTCGATGCCCCACTCAACTGTGCACCTCTTGCCTGTCCATTTGCGCTGCCTGCGCCTCCCCTGCCTCTCCCTCGCTGTCCTCCACCTCGTCGAGGTCCACCACCGCCGCGCCCTCTTCGTACAGGCCCCGTCTGCGCGTTCTGCTGCTGCGACATGGCTGCTTAATGCAGCAGTCTGGTCGTTAAGAGTGTCCTGCTTGTATCGAGAGCGTGCTTCGCTGCCAGCAATTGGAACATTATCAAGCTGCTGTACACAGTTTCTCGATATTTGCACCTACGAGATGGTGGCAAAAATCGCTTTTCCATTTCTCTCACTGCTCTGTGTATACGGTACCTCAGCCTTCTATTACACGCCGCTGTCTATCTGCACTGTAACTTTTGGTCTGGCTGATTCACCCCCCTGCCCGGACTTGCTCGTGCTCTATACCATGCCAGATCTGCGGACATCTACTCCACCGATTGTTACTCCAATGTCTGCATAGCAGGTTCTCGCAGTGGTTCTCGCTGGCTCTCGCAGTGACAAAAGTCACGCTGGGATGCTTGCCGACATCTAGTAGATGAATCGGAAGTCGAGGCGCTTTGCACCTTCTTCCGTAGTCGTAGCCAGGTCTGTTCGATAGGCTTGAGCTTTTGTACACTAGCTTTCACACACATGACTTTGACTCACAATGACCCTGCTGCTCAATCGTCATAGCGTCCCACTTCTTGGCCTTGCTGGCATTTCGTGACTTGTAGTAGAGAGCGGTGCCAGGGTAAACAATCACCAGATTGAAGAGGATTATAGCAATAATTGCGCTGTTTGCTTTGTTGTAGTGAGGCGCATCGTTCGCTTGGTACAGATTGGCGCCAATTGCTCCGCTGGCTTGGACGAACATGTTGTACAGAGCAGCAGAGACGGTCCTAGTGCGCACTGAGCCGGCATTGCGCGATACCCAGCTGACTTGTATGGCGTGCACCTGCGCAAGCGTCAATATGCAGGGCCCTCACTATCCGATTGAAAGGTTTTGCGCTTACATATGGATATCCCAGCACGAGGGTCGCAAGAGCAAAGTAACCCCAAGGCGTGATGCCACTTGATACAGCTCGGAGGGCGATGAAGAAGGGCAGGAACCTGGCGAGGACTACGTCAGGGTTCACCCTGGAGAATTCAACACCGTCACATACCACCAATTCTCGATGCTGGAAATGAGCCATCGGTTGTTGTAGGCCTCGCTTGCAAAGGTGACCAAGACGAGATTGAACATGGTCAAGACACTGTGAGGGATGCTGAGCAGGTTGCTCATTAGGGTTGAGAATCCAAGACGACCTGTTCAAAACGCAACATTAGCTTGGCGAGCACAAAACGGGATAATGGGCTTAACACCTACGCATGGAAATCTGGAAGTAGAAGCTCAAGGGATAGCCGGCGAGTCCAAAAGTGAGACCGACGAAATAGAGAGGCCAGAGGTCGAAATCTTTGAATGCTTTCCAGAGCAGAGGCGGCGAAAGACCTTCTCGATTATGCATAGAAGACTTGGTAGGATCATCCCTGATGACTCGGTTGACGATGACATCGACGTCGCGGTCCGTAAACCAGCCGTTTGGACGCCATCGGGTCTTGGTCTCCGAGGGTGAAGGGCTCATCATGAAGAAGGCCAAGACGCCAACGACAGCGACTAGTAGACCTTCCACCAAGAACATCCAGCGCTGTCATAGTTGGGCTGGTCAGTGGCGGCCCGCCTATGCTCCGACCATCGAGGGCAAGCTTACCCAGCCTGCGTAACCGAGAACTCCTCGCATTTCAAGAAGGCCTACGGCAAGAAAGCCGTTAATTCTGACCTCGTAGAAAGCCAGGGAGAGAGCGTAGCGATTGAAGGAAAGCGAGCGAACGTAGCGGGCCATTCAGAATGAATGAGCGTGCCGGGTTGGAAAAGTCAGCGACTCTAGCGAAATATGAATAGTACGTAAGCTTACACTTGGGAAAAGCTGTTCATGCACCAGAAAACTCCGAGTCGACTGTGTTTCATATCCTGCATTAGCTTTTTTTCTCGCCACCTGGTGGCGAGCGCTGCAGACTTACAGAGGTAGCTGCTGCTTCGTGTAGAAGTAGGACAGATACAGAATGGTGTCGGGAATGAAGCCTCCCTGTATATGACGTGTTAGTGGCGCTTGCTTAATACTATATGTCGATTGATCATACCTGGAAAAAGGCAATGAGGACTCGGAAAGTGAGGAATGATGCCTTTCCGTTCATCCAGAATTGTGCAAAAGTGACTGTTGAGAGTGATTAGACCTGGAAGATCAAGCGTGACAATAGGAGTGCTCACGAAGAGAGAAGATGATCATCTGTATGGGTAGCCATCTGCGACGATGAAGTGAAGATTTTAGGATAAACGGACAATAGGTGCAGACTTGTCAGACCGACCTGTCGATACCGATCTTTTTGCTGAGAAAGGACGATTGAATATGAGAGAGGCGCAATAGGCAGCCCTAAATGTCGACTCACCCAATGATCTGACTGGGCAATTCAGCCACCAAGAACCCAACGCGGAAGAGCGTGTTGCCAAGATTATAGTCGGCTCTGGAGCCGACAATCTGATTCAGCTTGCTCGCCTGCACAATCTCCCTGCGAGCATCTTTTGACTCACTGTGTGATCTTTAGGTCTTTCAAGAGGTTGTCCGCGGTCGCCGAAGCCAGATTGTAGCGTGTAATGTTCAAGCAGAGGAACATGAACATCATCCATGCGAAGATTCTGGTGTCTGTTCGGCGAGTCGCATGTTGCTCTTCTCGATATGTCCATCGCAGAGAAGGTTTGAAGTGCTGTGGAGTAAGGTAGGAGTCAGGGGTTGTAGTCAAAGCTGCAGTTCCAGTCCCGGATGTACCGCATAGTTCTCCCATTCTTTGGGTGGTACGTAGTGCGAAGCCAGAGGCCCATCGAACACGCTTTCCTGAGTTGCGATCTGCAGGACGCCGTCAGCATGGTCTTACTCCCAGAATACGTCTAAAGCGCATGGCTCACAGCATCGACGTCCTGGATGTGTGCTCGCTTCTTCAAGCCGAAAATGACAAGCAAGCCATGACCGGCGGATCCTGCTTCTTCAGTCCGAGGAGCCAGCGGCTCGGCCAATAAAACATCGTAGAGTGTGCTGCCGCCGACGCTGGCTTTCTCAGCAGCTACGCCTTGCTTTGTCTCATCCGTGTCTGAAGAGGCGGAAGAAGGAGGTGTGTCTAGGATCACTGGTACGCCGGGAGCTTGGGCGAGCTTGTCGGACATGATTGCTACCGAGTGTGTAAGAGGCAGGCGGGCAACTCAAAAAGGGAGCGTGACGTGAAGAAGAGGAAGAAGAAGGAGTGCACAGCTTGATATTCAGATTTGCGTGGTCAGCCCTGAAAGCAGGTATAAAAGAAATTTCACGTGCGGTGGCTTGAGAAGCAGTCTTGGAAAGAAGCCGGCGGCCAAGCTGTGAGAGCAAGCACCGAATACGAGTGGCGCATGGCGAGCTTTTGGCGTCAGAGAACAGCGGAAGAGCATTGCTTTTTGGGGATTTGCCGCCACCCGTCAAGGCGTCTTTCTGTTCCTTGCCTCATTGACACGATATCAGCCAGCCGGCAACCAGTTCCGCTGCACTCTAGTCGGCATTCAGCGCAGGTCTGGCACCGAGTGGTGGGATCTGCCAAGACTAGAGGCAGGCTCTTGCCTCATCCTCGCTCGGCATCTGCGATATACATGGTATGGTACCATGCATGCAATGGTGCAGGTCGAAGGCGGCATTTCGAGATCGCGCGGCCGCAGGTACCGGTTACCGCTGTCAGGCCTTATGAGCTTGGATACCATCGTCAGCACAGCAGGGCGTGTCTATTGCGATTGGAGTGGAGGTGGGCTGCAGCGCGCATCACAGTCTGCGAGGCCAATGGCCTCGATCAACCTCTGCCATCACAGCAGCCATCACAGCAGCACAAGGACACGCTGCAGCTGATACTACACCTTCGGACTGAGTCTCACTGGTCACACCTCGCTACATCCGGGTCCCGCTGATTGGCCGAGCATGTCAATGGCGTGCTGGGATGGCGAGCTGACCGCTGGGCAATGGCGCAACAGCTAATCGGCGAGTTGCAGGCTAAGACGCTACCACCAGAGACAGTTGTACAAGCCATTCCATTATGGCACAATATGGGCTCTTCAATGATGCCGCCGACCGCAGCCGAATGACTTGCTCGAGCAGCCTGCGTTGCGGGATTCCCATCCTTGTCTCTGTAACAGTCTGTCTGCACGCATACTGTACCTGCTCACCATGTCCACCACCACAGAAACCATCACTGCAAAGCTCCCCACTCTCGCACTCCGGTCATTCAACAAGCCGGCGGAGCAGGACAAGGACGAGGAGACCCAGCGCGGCAGGTCTACCGCTGTCAAGACCAAGCCCAAGTGGTTCGGCGAGCTTTGCAAGCCAGCGTCAGAGTACCCTTATGCCAGGTACCTGCCCACCTTTGACGCTCACTTGAAGCTGCCACCCCTCACCGAGTTTGAGCACGTCGACCCTGGCCACAAGGCTCTCGATGATCCCGAGCCACAGGCATTCCTGAACGGCGCTACCGTCGAGGACTTGACTCCTTCGTTCGGCTCCGACGTCGAAGGTATCCAACTCCACAAGCTCGATGACCGTGGTCGTCAGCAGCTTGCCCTCTGGGTCGCCCAGCGCGGTGTTGTGGTGCGTTGTGCCTTGCTTCTTTCTTCCTCTTTCCTCGTGCACCGCGCTGACTGCGTTCCTTCCTCGGTCATTCAGGCCTTCCGCGACCAAGACTTCATCGACCAAGAGCCCGAATGGCTGATCCAGAATTGGGGAGCATTCTTTGGCAGGCCTCACGTTCACCCTACGAGTGGCGCTCCAGAGGGTTATCCCGAGTTCCACCTGGTCTTGTGAGTTTTGCTGCATTTGTAGATATCCTTGTCCATCTATGCCTGACTTGCTTTGCTCCGCAGCCGAGAGCCCAAGTCGACCTTCAACTACGAGACGGACCACCGCCTGTCTTCTTCGGTCTGGCACAGCGATGTCACCTACGAGGTCCAGCCTCCTGGTTTGACTGCTCTCTTCCTCTTCGACAGTCCAGCCAGCGGAGGTGACACCGCTTATGCTGATCGTGGGTGCAGACATCCTAGTGCATCTGAAGTAATCTGACATTTTTGCCTCCTCCACAGAGCGAGCTGCCTATGAGCACCTCTCGCCATCCTTCAAGGCCTACATCGAGACTCTCCAAGTTCTACACTCTGGCGTAGCTCAAGCCGAGCACTCTCGCAAGGGCGCCAGGGGCGGAATCGTCAAGCGCGAGCCAGTCGAGAATGTCCATCCTCTGGTCCGACGACACCCAGTCACTGGCGAAAAGGCACTGTTTGTCAACCGACAATTCAGTCGCAAGATCATCGGGCTCAAGGAGGAAGAGTCAAATGCGATTCTCGAACTCTTGTACTCGCATATCGAAAAGGGCGCCGATTTCCAGACGAGGCTGAGATGGAAGCCTCGCACTGTCGTTCTGTGGGACAGTGAGTAGCGCGCGTGTGGTGATGACAAGCGGAAGGCAGGCTTTGACGAGCGTCACTTCACCCAGATCGAATCACCGCCCATTCGGCCATTGTCGCAAAGACGTCGGCTCGTCGACACGGAGCCCGTATCACCCCACAAGCCGAGCGACCGACTCTCTAGAGGCAGTGTTGCGTATAGCTAGCTGCGAGAATGAGGCTGGAGTTTCACAGGCAAAAGATGCGAAAGGGACAGTCCATGTAGATTTCTGACTGACATATCAAATAGCAGTGCCGTATCGCGCAATCTAGCTGTGTGGCCCTGTCAGTGCCGAGCGAAATTTACACCATGCTTGTCTCAGTCTCTACGACCGTCTTGTCCATCTGCTGAGTCTGGGGCTTTTCCCTACGATCCCCATCCTCGCCGTTGTGTTGCTGACCCCTGATAATTTCCAGAGTCTTGGCGCGCTTGTGTCGCGCGGTGCCTGGCGTCGAGAAAAGAATATCCATCTCTTCAAGCGAAATGTTGCTTGTTTCGGGAATCAAGAAGAAGACAAAGATGGCCCCTATGACCACTGCAGTGCCAAAGAGAATGAAGCTGGCACAAAAGCAAAATTAGTATGCGGTTTGGGAGGTGGTTGGTGATTTTGCGATCGCTGGAATCGCCGGACTTACACTCCGTATGTGATATCTCTGACCATGTAGGGGAAGGAGTAAGCAATGACAAACTGTGCAAGCCACTGATTCATGGTGGTGAAGACTGTGCAGACAGCACGAATTCCACTTGGGAACACCTCGGCGCAGAAGATCCTGTGAGAATTTCGTGTCAGAAGATCAACGCTCAGAAGCCCAATTTGATGTTCAGCTCAGCACTTACCATGGGATACCGTTCCAGCTGAAGGCATAAAAGACTGAGAATAGGTAGATGGCCACCAATGCAAAGTATGCGCCGCCATCGCGAGGAGGTGCTGCCTGGAATGATCCAGACACTGCACTGTAGATTGCAATGTAGTAGAGAGCGAATGCTGCACCGGCTGAGCCGATCATGAGGGCCCTTCGTCTACCCAGACGGTCAACACCGACAATCATAAAGATTGCAGTGGCTACAGCCTTGACGATACCATAAATTCCGGTTGCGAGAAGACTGACGCTCTGTCCGTCGAAACCAATGCTCTTGATGATCGTTGGCGAATAGTAATTCAAGGCATTGATTCCGCTAAAGTTTTGGAACCACATCAAAGCGATGCCATAGGCGAGCCTTGGCCAATTGCTTCGGTCGCCAATGACGCGGAATTTTGCCATCAAGGAATGGTCTCCGCCAGTGATTTGTGATTCTCCGTCAAGCTGTGCTTGAATGCGTTCAATCTCCCAGGTCAAGTAGCTATGATCAAGCGGGAGGTTGCGGATGCGGGCCAGGACTTTGCGCGCTTCGTCGAATCGTCCGCGCTCGCAGAGCCACCTTGGCGACTCTGGTTGCAGTAGCATGGCAAAGATGAGCAGTGCGGCAGGGACCAGCTGGAAGCCAAAGGTGATGCGCTGCACAGGAAATAGCGAATGTCAGTAACAACCAAAAGATGAGAACATTGTGGAGCGCCGCACCCATTGCCTGTCTGTAGAGGGCAAATTTTGATTGACGCCATAGTTGATCCTGACGACACGGTACTCTAGCATCAACATCTGCTTGGTAAGAGATTGGCAAACGTGCTCACCAGAAGCCAATAACTAAAAAGGTCTGAAGCATTATCTCGAATATACCAATAAGACGGCCTCGAAGTGCAGGCGGTGAGCATTCGGAGATGTAGAGGGGGACGACCAGGGACGAGCTTCCGACACCTAGGCCAGTGAGGACTCGACCGCCGTAGATCATGCCTATGTTTCCCGGAGAAGCGGTCTGAATGATTCCCCCAATAGCAAAGAGGACGCCTGCTCCAATCAAGCATGGCTTGCGACCGAACCTCACCAAAAAGGCGTAACAGAACATTGCACCGAAAAAGCATCCTCCTTGAAAAGTCGATACGATGTGTGACGACAATGCTGTTGCTGTTGTGGCATTCAAGCCGAATGTCCTTCGGAAGCTCGCTAGCGATAGTGTTCCACCGATGCTGCGGGTCGTACGGTACGTGCGTGAGATACATTATAAGATTGACAGACGGTCGGGTGTTCAACAGTGCGAGGTGAAATCCTGCATCAGCTCAAGGTCGTCGAGAAGCTGCACGCAAGGCAATGACGTACAAGGCGGAGTCGTAGCCAAACATGGCACTTCCTGTGAAGGGAAGCATGTATGTTGAGTTGACTGCAGTCTGGCTTTCGTCGTCTCAAAGTCTTGACCTACCGAATGCAGCTGAAATAGCGAGCGCGTATATGCGCCATCCGTACACCTCGAGAGGTGCAGGATTTGAGGAAGCATCTTTGGGTGTTAGGATGCCCATCTTTTGACTTTGTGGAGGAAGTCAGAGGAAAGGAAAGGAGGTGAGTGGGAGAGAGAGAAAGCGAGGAGCGAGTATGTTTGGGGATCGTGGGGGTTGCAATTGTTGGACGAGAGGGGACTCCATGTGAGTCTTTTTTAAGTTGCCTCGACATTGATCTTTCATCCGGGTTCGCAGTCCAGTAGTCACCGGTATTTTGAGCTTGTGAATTTTCTGGGCGTGTCTACGCGGGTGTATGATATTGTGTGAAATGACGCATCATTTCATACGGCGACCCGCTGCAGATCTATCATAGAAATGTATAGCCGTGAACAGTCCAACGTCCGTGGCCAAATCAGGGCCGCCACCAAGTGCGCTAAACATTTACACGCTTCTCGGTGATCTCATGCACTACACAGTTGGCATGGCATGGCTTGGGTGGCCAGTTGCGGCGTTGCATCATGATGATGTGGTGCTGTTGGCATGTCATGCCATGTCGCACTGCAGCGGTGTTGCCTGTGTGGCAGCGACCGGACAGGCCAAGCGACATGCCAATGTGCGAGTCAAAGTCAACCTGGCGCAGGCAGCAGGTCACACTACTGCACACTGTCCCAAACACTGTGCGTAATGAGTAGTAGTGCGTGTTGCGGACAGGCTGCAGTGCGGTCAGCGCAGGTCGAGCAGAGCGGTGGCGAGAAAGCAAGCAAGCACGAGTGAAACATGAATCGCAGGCCTGGCCTGCGACTACACAAGCGAGATTGCATTGCACTGTAACGCCTGCACGATGGCAGCTCTCGCGGCCAGCCTCGAGCCATCTCCCGCCAGTGTGCATGTCTAGATGTGGCAAACTCAGGACGGTTGCTCGCTCGCTCTGTCTTGCTCCTTCTCGCAATGCCCACAATGTTGTATTGTACTCTCAGCAGCATATCGTACGTATCATACGGATTCTAGCCTGGCCACTCGTGCAGTCTTGCGCCGCGCATGCTTGCGGACATCGCCCTCGTCGTACTCGTCCATTGGCATGTGGAGCACTCTGCGCAAGAAGACGACGACGACGTCGACCTCTGCGACGAGGAGCAGCAGCAGCAGCAGCAAGACTGCAAGGGACAGCAATGGCAAGGCCACCAGCAACGTCAGGGCAAATGCCATCGATAAGCCACCACACCACGTTGGGAATGGCACGTTCAGGAACCCATGGCCTTCTGCTGCACCCGCTCCACGGTGGATGCCGACATTTCAAATACCATTCGCATGGGCGCAGCAGCCCCATGCTTCTTTGAGGCGTGCGTCCATTTGAGATATCCAAAGACAATGCAAGCCGTGCTCATGCCTCATCGCAGGCATCAAGGTCGTCAAGCCAGATTTCAACATAGAGACTCGCCCACACGAGCTCAAGGCAACCTGGCTAGGTCATGCAGTAAGTCCACAGATCTGCATAGGCTCTCAATTGGGAAAGAAATAACATGTTCTCATCTTCGTTTTCTGTGCTTCCTCGCTATGCAGGGCGTCCTTGTCCAATTGCCACCACTCCAAAAGGGCCTCCGACCCATTACTGTAGCTATAGACCCGATATTCAGCGAGCGCGCATCACCGTCGCAGTATGCCGGTCCAGGTCGCTTTCTGCCAGCACCGTGTAAAGTCGAAGACTTGCCCCACCTCGACTTCATCTTCATCAGCCATAATCAGTGAGTGCTGTTTTCACCGAAATCGCAGTTGAAGCACACGGCGTCGTGCATATATCCCTCAAGCAGACAGCTGACCATTCGCTTACCCATTCGATTACAGCTACGATCACCTCGACTATCCGACAATAGAAAAGCTCATTCGTAAATCTGGGCCAGGGACACGCTTCGTTGTCCCACTCGGCTTGAAAGCTTGGTTCATTGGTTGCAAAGTGCCAGAAGATCAGATTGTAGAGATGGACTGGTGGGAAGAGCGTACCTTTCAGCCTCAAGAGATATACGAAGCCTCAGAAGCAGCAGGCGTAGCGAGCACGAGCGATATCAAAGGAAAAGGCAAGAATCGGACTTTGGCACCTAAAGGAGGAGAAGAAGAAGGAGACAAACGCATAAATGGCGAAAGCACGTCTGCATCGACGACAGACGACGAATATACAGACGACGAGAAACAGGACTCCTCGAACTGCGCGAGATTGAACAAGCTTGGCAGTGTGCGCATATCCTGTGTTCCTGCACAACACAACTCCGCTCGTACCGGCTTGGACAAGTGCACTTCGCTCTGGGCGGGTTTTGTGATTGAGCAATTCGCTTGTAAACCTTCAATAGCGCCTAGTCGGACGACTGTCTATTTTGCAGGGTGAGTCGGTTCTATTCGGGTTTGCAGAAGTCGCGCGCGCATCCAAGAGATGTGGTGCTCGCAAGATGACAAGAGACTGTTTGTGGCTTGCCAAAAATTGGATCATGTTGCTGACACATATCTCGACCTTGCTTCACTCGACGTACCATCATCCGCAGAGACACCGGCTATCGTGCGGAACCTGGCGGGCCTACATGTCCGGCATTTGAAGAGATAGGGCGTCGATATGGACCAATGGATTTTTCGGCAATACCTATCTGGAGAGGCGGGACTCTTAATTTTGTATCTTACATGGGCGTGAGGGTGAGTCTAAGTCGTTTGGATGCGAGACGGGCATAATTGCTGCTCGTAGGCATGTGCACGTCGAGGAGTATGTGCAGGGTGGGAAGGATGCAAGGAGACTCTGCTAATGCCTGGCTATGAATGCCCTCCCGGGCGCTTCTTACAATGGCCTCGACTCCGTCATCGATGTGCAGCTTCATCCGGAAGCGCTTACGCTAGCGACTCACGCCACTCCTGAAGACGCAGTGTGCATGCATTCAGACGTGTTATCGCGGTCAACGATGGCGATCCACTTTGCCACTTTTGCAGGATCAGATGATGAGGTGAGCTCGGGCATAGCGTGTTGTCGCGGTATGCAATATTCATGCCTGCTCCCCTATACGCCCATCCTGCATCTCCTCAATGGTTACAATCTTGCAACGTATGTAATGCTACTTTGCAGGCTACTTATCCTATTGTCTTGCTCGAAGACGCGTGCAGGGAAGTGGGAGCAAGCACGAGCGCGCTCGAAGACGGCGGCTTCGGAGTCAGCGACGTGGGGGCGACGCTGGCCATCCCTGTGCGACCGCTAGCAGATGCAGTCTAAGCGCGGGCTAGTTCGTCGGGGCCGTCTCAAGGTCAGGTCATGTTCGCGGAAGCTGCGTAGCTGGGGCGACTCAGGTCATACGCAATCTACACTGCTTCCTCCTATGTACGGCTACCATACTTGTGCGAGAACGTCAAGACCAGAATGGAGGCATTAAGGACAGCGCGCGAGTTCAGGTAGCATTGAACAACTGTTGAAGCAGAGAATTTCGGCAAAAAGCATGCGTACATGCAGGCGCATGCATTTCACTTGGCGACCAGCTGCGACGATCCGGACGGTGGGACGAGCTTAGAGCCACCGCACTGTGTAATCTACACTGGTACGTCTATACCGAAGACATGTGTATGTATGCGTCCTTCAGCAAGGCTGACCCAATCATTCTTCTCATTGTCTATAGATGGGCCAAGTTCTGATCCAACTGCAGATCCTGCTTGCTAGGCTGCGGCAACTCTTCAACCCGCAAACCTAGCTCTTTTGTCGCCGTTCTGGCCGCCCAATATCCTGTGACAAACGCCAGAGCCAACCCGCCGCAGTACTGTCTGTTGGAGAAGCCACCTCCGTCTACGCCGGAGACAAGCAGGCCTGGTATGATCTTGCCGCTGGGTGTCAAAGCGTGGGCCTGATCATCTATGCATATTCCACCGTAGGTGAATGTGATGCTGCGTTTCGTACCAAGAAAGTCAGATGATTGATGCAAGATTCGTTACAAGAAATACTCACGAAGGCTGAACCTCCATCGCCCAGAACGGCCCCTCACCATCGACCAAAGGCTCTGGCCTCGCTGAACCTCCTCCACCGACCGGAGCATCCAGGATGACGGCCTCGTCGCGGTTGCGGATTGCACGTCTGTAGTTGTCCACTGTGCTCTTCAGTTGCGGCCCGTTGCATCCCCAAGCCGCAACTTTGTCAAGAAGCTCCTGAACCGTGGACGCTGAGGCCACTCGGCACTTGTACTCGCGGGCTTTTGCGAGTCTATCAATGGCGCCAGCATTCGGGAACATTGCAGTCATAGTGTGAGTAGCTCTCACGTTCTCGCTGGCGACCAACAAGAAATGCATAAATTTCCGCACGAATGGCTGGCTCGAGAAGCGGAAACTTACTTGAAGAGCAAAAAGCCTTTCCTGTCCTTTTGCTTTGCGAGCTCTTGATTAATAACTTCGTCGCCTAGAGTCTCATCCGCAAATCTCTTTCCTGACTTGTTCACGAGAAGACAGTATTTGCTTTCTGAGAAAGAACAAACTCGGTGAGCAATGTATGTTGCTCTTGCGTTGCAACTCCGAGCTTACGATATTGAGCTAGTGGAATGTAGTCCTTGCCGTCTACATCACGAGCATGTACTGGGCTTGCCATGAGATGGCCATAGTACGTGGATAATCCGTTGCTAGTCCCTGCTCCCACGCCTTCGCTCAACAAGAGACCATCACCAACCGATCCAGGGTTAGATCGAACGAAGATGTCGTCGGCATCCGCTCCCAGGTGAAGTGAAGTGAGTCGTGACGAGCCTTGGAAGCCACCAGTCGCCAGGATGGTAGATTTAGCCTGGATTCTCACATATTCGGATCCTCCCGCAGTGTTTCTCTGCACGACAGCCCCGGTGATTCGGCTACCGGCCACGCCAGGGTGCTCTTGAATAAGTGAGACTACCGACGTTGATAACCATATCTCGGAACCGGTACCGCTTTGCGCGATGCGTCGCTGATGAAAGCCGTACAATGGTGGAAGCTTCACTGGATAGCCAATGCCTGATAGAAGACGAGATCAGAGACTGGCCTGCTGTGCTTCAGTATCCTTCTTTCCTGCTCACCTATCGTCATAATGGGACCAAATCTCGGAGATACAGGTATGCCAGACCGTCTCATCCACTCGACAGCACGAAGGTAATCGGAGTGGAAAGTCTTCTGAAGGACGGGGTCCCCATCGGGAACCCAGCGACGAATCGACTCGTACGTCTTTGGAGCCCAGCTGTCCTTTTACTGTCGGCATATGCCTCTGGCAGAGAAAGTGAGCCACTCACAACATGCCAGCGCTGTACACCGAGCTGCCGCCAACCTTGTCGAGCTTCTCGCAGACACACACGCGTGCTCCGGCGTGCGCCGCGAACGACGCAGCAGCCAAGCCCGACATACCGCCGCCGAGGACGAGGACGTCGACTTCGTGAGTCTGCATGGTGTGCTCGATGGTGGATGGTGACGGTCTGAGGTGAGCTACGTTGCCAGTTCCAAGCTGGGAATTGACGCCGGTTGGTGGCGTTGCAGAATTGCGAGCACCGGCCCGTTTGTTTGGTGAGCTTTGGCCCGGTCATGAATTGGCCCCTTTCTGGAAGAGGCGGCCGAATGCGGGGCGCCGCATTCGACGCGCGATGATCATCAGGTCTACGACGTGTACCGGAATACAGCGGAGCACGGCATTGCCTCGTGGGATTCCCAAACGGACCGGGGAACAATGGTGCACAAGTGCCAGTCAGATCTTCCCATCCCTCCCTGTCTCGCTGCTTGCTTCCTCCTCTGTACACAGCCAGGTTCGCAGAAGACATCATGAACCGTCAAGATACCATGGAAAAGAGGGAAACCGGGCATGGCGAGCATGCAAAGAACGATTCACCCCTTCCTGGAGAACCCGCTATCATCGATGGTGCCGTCCTGAACAAGGGAGACTTTGACCTGGCAGTCGAGGTGCCTACAACGTTGGGATTCAGTTGTCTTCGACTCGCGCTTAAGCTTCTTTGCTCTGTGACAGGCGCTCCGAGGGCAAGATCTGCATTACAGTAAAGAGGGTAAGCTCTCCCATCCGTTTCCAAAGACGGGCCTGTGCCTGGAGCTAGGCACAGACAGGGCGGTCATTGCACTGGAGTAAGCTTGCTCACCCTGTGTCTCTGCACAGAGGAAAGACGTCTACTCCGCAAAGTGGACTGGCGCCTGATGCCTATCTGCGCTTGGGCCTGTGGTCTGCAATTCGTGGACAAGAGTGCCCTCGGCGCTGCTGCCACTTATGGCATGCGAGAGTGGGTTGGTGTATCGCTCGAAATGCCCGTATACTAATGCTTATCTTAAAGGGATCTGCACTTGGTCGGCCAGGAGTATTCCTGGTGTGTTACTGTGAGCACTGGGCACCCTGCCTGGCAGGGTGTTCCTGACTTCTGCTTTACCGGAACAGATGTTCTACTTTGGCTATCTCATTGGCACTCCCATCTGGGGCCGACTCATGCAAAGATTCCATGCTGGAAAGGCCATCGGACTGGCCTACTTCATTGTAAGTCATGCTCAGATCAATCATAGATGTCTGTCTCCTCTGAAGCATTCATACCAGTGGGGCGTTACTCTTCTGGGCATGTTGGGCGTTCACAATTTTGCCGGTGTTATGTGCCTCCGATTCCTGCTTGGGTATGCAAGCCAGCTCTACCTATCAGGCTCGGGAGAGTGGCTAATGCACCGGTTCAACAGATTCTTCGAGGCTGCCCTGGTTCCTGGATTGCTCCTGATCACGACTATGTGGTACAACAAACAGGAGATGCCCTTTCGCTTCGGCTGCTGGACTATTACCAATGGTATCTTGCCTGTGCCTGCTTTGATTATTTACTGGGTATGTCGATGGCCTGTCAGGCATCTGCAGCGACCTACTGACCCTCCAAGCCCGCCCAGGGGCTTGGACATACCGGCACTGCTTCCCTGGTTTGCCATACTCCTTGCTGTGACCACAAGAGCTTCACTGACTGTTTGACTTCGCTTTGCAGCCATCCTGGCGCCTGATCTTCCTGCTATTGGGCCTGTTGAGCTGTCTCACTGGCATTCTGCTCGTAGGTCCTAGCTATCGGGACCTGGAACGATAGGTGCTTACATACTTGACTACTATAGATCCTCATGCTGCCTGATAACCCTACCGTAAGTCTTGAAAGACCGTACATGGCTCCATCGTTCTGATTGACTCCCCAACCAACAGAGCGTCAAATGGCTGGACACCCGCGAGAAAGCCGTGGCCGTGAAACGCCTGGAGGCTTGCCAGTCAGGAGTAAAGAACAGTAGGTGACGTCTTGTCGCTGGCACCTCTCGCGTTGAGGATCGCTAAATCAGATGCTTTCCCCTTCAGCTCACTTCAAATGGGATCAAGCCAGAGAAGCAGCGAAGGATTTCCGCATGTGGCTCATTGTTCTTCAAATGTTCTTTTCCCAAGCCGCTGGCAATGTAACAACCAATTTCCTGGGCAAGTTGGTCGCTATGTCTCCCCAAAACATTCCTTCTGACGGCTTGCACCGGTACAGGAATCGTCATCAAAGGCTTCGGCTATACAGCTCTAAAGTAACTCTTGCTGATGTTTCCTTGTGTTACGGCATGGTGCTGACTAGCTATCTGTCCCGTGTTACAGAGCTCAGCTGTTCACCGCGCCAAACTTCGCTGTTCAAGCGGCAACTCAGGTCATCGTCTCCGTGCCACCCACCTTTATTCCGTACTTTTACAATAAAAAGCAGCCTCTGGTAGCCTTGTGCAGCATGGTTGCACTGGCCGGCGTCGTCATTCTTTACGTCAGTCCAGCCACACCCGAGACTCAGAGTCAGCGCTTGGGCGGCTGCATCATGCTGTCAATGTCCGGCGCCAACTATACGCAAATCATGGCAGTCATTGGCTGCAACGTAGCCGGCTTCACTAAAAAGTAAGACTGGCATGCGTACTCTGAGCCTCAGACTGACGCGCGTGTCTTTCCGACCTCGCAGACAAGTCGTGACTTCTACGGCTTTTGTGCTCTACTGCATCGTGAGTTTAGGTCCACTGGCTGTAGAAATCGTCGCAGATCACTAAAATATGCATTAGATCAACATTTGTACACCGCAGGTGTTCTTAGGAACGGAAAGCCCGCGTTATCCCACTGGTCTTGGCTTCGTTATGGGATTTTTGTCCGTCTTTATCGCCCTGGCGTGGGCTAGCTGGTTTGCCATGGAGTTAGAGAACAAGCATCGAGACAAGATGGCACTTACAGATGTAAACTATGCCAAGGGTGATGACAATCCCGATGAGCTGTCTGGCTTGAGGTAAGTCAAAGCTTCCTTCAGAAGGCCGCGCGAAGCTGACAATGGCTGTCTCGCAGGGACGATACTGACCGTGTCAACAAGCACTTCCGATACTCTGGCTAGAGTGACAGTATGTATCAAAAGGTGGCTGTCAAGCGTCTGCCAGTCATATACTACTCGAGAGGCTTGGCAGTGAAAAATGGAGAAGGTGACATGATGAAGGCAAAATGACGGTTCAAAGTTATATGCGCAGTCGTAGCCGGCAGGTGTGTCTGTAAGGTTTGAATGGAACATAGCAACCGGAATGTTTATTACAACCGCGCATCAGTGGTTGCAAAATTTTCTCGAGCTCTGGGCTCTTCGCATGATCTTGCCACCAACTTGCTTGCTTTCTGCCTTTCCATGTATTGCAGGCGAGCAAGCCAAACCTTAACACTGTTGTTTCTACTACCCTTAGGCTCCTACACCACCATTTGTCTGTCCCGGCGCATGCTGGACCCCGTTCACAGCGGTCGACGCCTCTTCCTTGTCAAGGACAGGTATTCGCAGCGTCTGCCCGATATCGCATACTCCAAAACCGCCTTTCTGCAGCGCGTCATTGGGTATTTTGGCCTGCTTGCATGCTTCTTCCAGCATCATGATAGGATGAACGGCCTGCAGTTTTGGAGGTGTTCGTCATTCAGTTTGGTGGGCACGACCTTCAAATGCACAGTTGTCTGTCGGGCTTACCTCATTTTCAGACCCTACGAATGTAGCGTGATGTACTGCGATACTCGAGTACGAGCGTACATCCTGGTGTATGCAGACTGCATCTTCTGGCGTTGCGTGAGAATCTCTTGTCAGGCTGTCCGGTTTGAGCTGTTATGGAATTGCATCGACAGAAATTTGACCGCATAGTCAGCTCCGATATCTCCATAGCTCGCACGCCGAGCTAATGTCATCTTCCAGCTCTCCGATTGTACGGACGCGCACCTTGATCCCAAGCTTGGAAAATACAGACAGCGTCCCTCCGCGCCATATCGGGAGTATGCTGAAATCGAATGGCCCTAGGTTTTCTCCGAGTTGTTTAAAGATTGGACAAGGTGGAGTTTTCGAACTAGCTCGATAGCCGGTGTCTCTGTGTGTGCGATAGCACGAGTCATCGAGGGCAACATGTCAAATGTCAGCATGATGCGTGGTGAGACCATCACGAGGAAGTTTGAGAAATCTCACCCTGCGAAATAGATGGACGTCTTTCTCGGCGCTTGAGCTTCAGCATCGTTGGCTTCTTGCTTGATGAGAAGCTGAACGACCCAGCCCGCCCAAAGAGTAGTATTCTTATCCGTCCCCTTTCGCGCACTATGATGCTGAGCTGGCACACAAGTCACTTTGACTCCAACAGGCAGAGCATGCGTTATCCATTCGTCTGCAAAGACTTGCTCGTCCCACCAGTCTAGCTCGAGGACTTGATCCGAGGGCACTCCTGATTCTTTGAAGAATGCACCCACGCCTAATGGGACAATGTATTTGGTGGAAGTGCATTTGCGCGATATGAGTTTGGAGACGGTATCGGCGCACAGGTGGTCGTAGCTGAAGACGTGAAGGTAATGATGTGGGTGCATGTATTGATAGATGGTGGTTTGAAAGGCACGCAAGAAGGAATAAAAAGTCCGGGGGACAGGACAGTCAGCTTGTGACCATGACTTTTGTTTCGCTGTAGCACACCGCCAACTCACTGATTATGGGAAATGAAGAGAAAGTCAATCTGAGGCAGATCTTCGACTGCACAAGGCGGGTCGTTGATGCGGGCGGGACCAGCAGATTCGACGGGTGAGGCTCGTTGAGTGAATATGGGGTCGATGAGGAGGGTGATTGGGCGGACGCCTTGCTTGACGGGAGGGAGCTGGACGAGGTAGCCCTGTGGGCGTGAATGGTGGCTAAAGGTCAGCGATGCTGAGCAGGCATTCACGAGGATTGTATCATGCGCACCGAGTGACCCAGCCATGTTGCTTGTATCTCGCTGCTGCTGGACCTGTACTTAAAGTCTGGCTTGGCGACCTTTATGCCTGGATGAACAGGTCAGCACACGCATCCACAGCGAACGTCGTACGCAGGCACCCACGCCTGGCATCCTCCGGCACGTCGTCCTCCCAGTCGACGGGCAGCTGCTCCCTCCAGCTCGAGGTCTCCCTCTTGAGGTCCTTGTCGCGGTGCTTGTCCTTGCCCTTGTCGTCGCTGCTACTACTGTTGCTGCTCGACCCAGATTCCCTCGCAGAAGGCCACGGATTGTCAAACACGCCAAACGCGCCGTGGTGTGCTCGAGGGAGCTTCCATTTCTCGTCCTCTGGCAGCTCGTCTGGCTGTCTGAGCGACGGGAACACGCGCTTCAAGGGCGAGGTCGCGCGGTCCTTGAGCTTTTCGAGGTCGACGCCGGCGAGCATGGCTGTGAGCTGGCGAGGTCTACTTCTAACTTGTGGGCAAGCACGAGGCAAGTACGATATACTCTACTACATCTCCATACCATTATCACTGACTCCTCGGTATTCTATCCATATGCATGCCCACCTACATGGGCTTGGCATTGTGACTCCTCGGTGTCATCGATGACGCAGACGGCTGACCTGGATGACGGTAACTTGCAGGGCGTACAACACCACAGACGCGTGCTCTGTTTCTGCCCAAACTAACTATCCAAGACCTGCTATGCTGACACTATCAAAACACTGCTCCTCATGCGGTATCAAAGATGGCTCTCCCTCGACTGCCCGGACAACACCTTGTTCACAAAGTCTGGCTCCACCCGGAGGGGACGGGCAAGCCCGCATATGTCGATCCTGCCTTCCTGCACTGCTCTGGCCATCAGATGCGCGTCCCGCCAGCCGCCAGTCGTCCCAATGACGGCTCGGGACTACGCGCACACACACAATTACGTGCCGTCAGTGCATTTTATTCTCTAATGCCCGATAAAGTCAGTCACACTGCGCGGAAAAAGCTCACCAAAACTCGCTTGAGCTGCTCTGCCCATTCCAAGAAATAGCTTCCCCACTCTACTCGAGAAGGACGGTCAATGAGCTCCTTCATGATGTTCCCTCTCCAAGCAGGACTCTCATAGGTCCCACCGGAGATGTCGAAAAAGTCGACGCCTGCTGCTTCTAGCCACTTCATCACAACAGCCGACTCTGCAAAAGTCGTGCCTCCTGCGATGACTGAAGGAATGCCCAGGTCGACAAGTCAGTCTAAGCACAGAAGAGCACAGTGACAGAGCATTCGTGAGCATGACTTGCAATCATGGCAATTAAATTTGACGGCGATTATAAACTTGTCTGTCGAGACTTCTGCTTTGATGGCAGCGATCAGTTCCAGCACGAATCGAGCTCGGTTTTCCAGACTTCCACCAAACTGCGAATAGTCCAATCATTCAGCAATGGGACAGAAGGTCTTGACGGTCTCGGTCCCACCTGATCTGTACGCTTGTTCGTGAGAGGTGACAGCATCTGACTGAGGAGGTACCCATGGCAGCCATGCAGCTGGAGAGAGAGAGTGTGTTCAGCGTGCTCCGAAAAGACTTCTCTATGATGGACGAAAACCCACAATTATACCGTCTCCGCCCGCCAGATAGATCTGTTTAGCCGCCCAGGCATACCGTTTGTAAAGGTCGTTGATCTCCGCTAACGTGAGAGGCGTAGGCATGTTGTACTCCTTTTCTAGACAGGGTCGGAGCTGAACTGCAGATGGCGCTTTTGGATTAGGATTGATAAAGTCTGGACATTGACGACCAGGAAATTGAAGCTGTCGAGACCGAGCCATTCGTCAATGACGAATGATATGAATGGTTACAACACCACCCTTGCCGGGACCAGCAATACTGACCTGTGCCAGGAATAGAGCGCCCTGAGATTTGGCAGCTCGAATAGCAGGTTTAAAAGCTTCGACTGCATTCCAAGCGTTGTGCATGTCCAGTACTGCATTGCCTTCATTTTCGAGATAATCGCGGTGTACGGGTATATTTCCGCTGCAAATCAGGCCTGCTCCTCCCTTGGCCAGCTCTGAATGCGGGGTTTCAATAGCATGAGCATCTAACATCATACATACGATGACAAGCATACCTCTATATCGCTCCTCGTACTCCTTCAGTGGCTGGCCACAAGAAGGACGGTCCTGTGGGTCGTAGGAAGAAGCATACTCGCTCTGCGCGCTCCTATAGATGCGATTAGGGATTTTCTTGCCGGACAGTGGGAACACTATTGGCTTGAGTCACACGAAAGAGACCCACTTCCATCAATATGGGCAATGCGCGACTGCCGAGAAGCTCACTTCTGCGAGAATCGCCACTCGTTGTGGAGGGGCCATCGTGGGCTGAGGAACAAGGGCTGAGATGGGCTGAGCAGGCACAGGAAGGGGCTGATGGTGCTTCTGTAGCTCTGGATGCTCACAAACGCATGTACAGAGGTGTGTGGGCTTGCTCATGGCAGCTGCTCGGCAAGCTTCAAGACGGCTTGAACCCACCGGCCCGTTCAAAGAGCGTGTACGCCGGCGACGGGTGAAAGAGAGCGGCATCTCGCCACGATATGGAAGGCAATCCATCCATGCGAATAGAGACTAGACTGCCAGCTGACTCTCTGATACTACTATCACTATACTTGATACTTGCATCGCTGAGTGCGGCACAAAATGGCTAACACCCACTCCGAGTCGAAAAGTCGCAAGACTGCAATCACTTCCTGCTGCGTTGGCCGGTCTTTTGCAGGTCACAAGCTGCCTGACAAGCTCCGAGCTATCAAAGACGCCGGCTTCCAAGGCGTTGAGATCTTCATAGAGGATCTTGAGGCATTCGCACACGACCTGAGCGACAAGCGCGACCTCCCCTTTAGCTCTTCTTTCTCGGGCAACTCTGTCAATCCACCAAGTCGAGATGAAGTAGGTGACTACCGCTGGAGATGCATGACACAATATTTACATAACTGACTTGTTGCGATGTCATAGCTGGTTGTAGCTGCCAAGGAGACGAAGCGGCTCTGTTCAGAGATTGGTCTGGAAATTCCGGTGTATCAACCATTTCAGCACTGTGCGTCGACATCATCATATTGATAGGTTATTCAAGGTGTCCAGATACTTTTCTCTTCTTATAGTTGAGGGAGAGCTTGTTCCAGAGAAACAAGCAGCAAAGTGGACAGAAGCAGAATTGCTCATCGAATTGTGTGGTCTGTTGGGCGCCAAGATCTTTCAAGTGACTTGTCATTATCGAAAAGACGGCACAACTGGCGATGTCGAGGTACTTGCCAGAGACCTCAGCAAATTAGCGGACATGGCAGCCACGGTCGGTGCGAAAGTGGCGTACGAGACCATCGCCTGGGGAGCGTACAGCAATACCTGGCAACGCTCTTATGAAGTCATCAAAACTGCCAACAACCCCAATTTAGGCTTGATCCTCGATACGTATCATGTAAACTCTCTCTTGACACCCTTTGTTCAGTACAGATCATAAACTGATTCGACACTGGCTTTCGTGCTCGCCAGCTGCTTGGAAAGCTGTGGGCTGATCCTACCAGTTCTACCGGAAACCTCGGAAGTCGCGAAGAAGCAGACGCTCGCCTACAAGAGTCTATGGACGAGCTCGCCAGAACAGTGCCTGGCGATCAGATCTTTTACGTTCAGCTCTCCGATGTCCTCTACCCCAAAGAACCCTTTACGCCCAACCACCCGTTTTACGATGAAGCTCTGTTCGGACCTTTACATATGTGGTCACGCCAGGGTCGACCTTTGTAAGTTGTTCAGCTGACTACGCGCTCGTAGCTTCGTTGCTAAGTGCCTTGCGTCTCAATGCAGTCCGTTCGAGGGTTATGCGCCGGTAGAAGTCTGTGCAAAAGCTATAGCCGCGACCGGTTTTGACGGTTACTGGTCTATCGAGACTTTCAGCTACGAAACGCGAGAAGCCGGAAGAGGGGTACCTGCCGAGCAGGCGAAACGAGCCATGCAAAGTTGGAAGAAGCTGGAGCAAATGCTTTGATCGTCGGAAAAGGCAGACTCTAAAATCTGTACATGTGCTCAGACTCTGTAGGCTGCATACTTCGTAAGATTGATGCAAAAGAGCTTTGGTCACCGAAATTATAGTCTAGATTAATATACTGCGTCATTGGGTCTTGCATATGATCCGTCGCATCGAAGCCGTGTGCATGGTCGACGTGGAAGCCAGCATAGTCGTTGCCTTTGATCTGCATCTGCTGACCTTGAGCACTGGAATTAGTTGCGGAATTTGCGATCATTGACTGCAGCACCCTGGCCCTCTGCTTGAGTATGGATCGCAATTGTCGGCCGTGAAGACCTGCTCGGCCTATAGAGTGACTCTCGGACTCTGACTTCATGAGGCCTTGCGAGACCAGCGCCAGTAAGCCTAGAATACGTGCTTGAGCGCCTAAATTCTTCGGTCCACAGACGAACGGAGAAAGCTTGAGTAGGAATATAGCAGTGTACGCGATCATGGTGTAGGACACGACGTGCATGATCCTATATCAAGGAAGACTTAACAATCTGACGATTGACGATAGCTCGTGATCGGGCTTACGATGTTCCGCTAGACGCAAAGTGGCCCACAGCATCCTCACAGCATTCCATAGCGGCTTTCAGGCAGTCTTGCTTGATACTATCAGTGTGATGGCTACCTTGTGTAAGCACGCCGTGATGTAGAGCAAAAGACATGGTCCACAGCCTTCCGTGGCGGTATACGTAGTGCATGTGAAGATCAGCGACTGCCTCCGGCGAGTTGACGGCACCTTGCCAGCGACCGAATGGTGAGCACCAGGCGCAGGCATCGCGGGCGATCAAGCTGCTTACCGGTAGGGAATGCACCCAGCCACACAGCTCGCCAAGGATCGAGGACGCTGTCTATCCATGTTCGCACCCAGGTCGCACCACCGAGGCTGCTGCTCTTGAATAGATCATTATTGATCTGTACGCTTAGCATTGCCTGCAAGGGAAAGCCGGAAAGAACGTTCGCAAGGTCAATGACCTTTGTAAGGCTTAGTCCACAGTACTGTCAAATCAACATACCAGCAAGCGTCTCAAATTGATAAAAGCGCACGTCTTTCGGTCACAGTCCAAGGCGAGAGGGTGGATCCACCACGAATCGATGGATGTGGTAAGATCCGTCTCCGGGAAAGGTGAAGTGCGACCGCTGACCGCGGCGAATGCCCTGTCCCAGAGCAGCAGACGCAACCAACTTCTCTCTCGATTTCGGGCCATCCTTTCAAGTATCATGAGATCACCCGGGTCTGTATGCCGTAGATCATCCTGCAGCCACACAGGTGGTGGGGGCTTGACGATCTTAGGCGTCTTTGAGCGCCCCGTAGAATAACCAGGCATTTCAGGCTCGGGCGTCCCTTCAGGCGTAGGGAATTTGGATCCATGACTTGCATTTTGGCTCGAGGTAGAACATTTGATATTGAGGCCCAAATCTGTCGCTAGTGACATGGCATGCGACGTATATAGCCAGGTTCGCTCTTCCGACATTGATTTTGCAGGGTTCTCTAGGACAAGGGACAGATAGTAACCTTGCACAATCTCCACGGATCGACAAGCATGCTCCAAGGCATAGCGAGCAAGATGTTGCCCGTGCAAACGCAATCTTCTCGCGAGTACTGTATGTTCTGCCATAGTATGTGCCGATAGGGCAAGTACCCAGGTGAACAAAAGAGCAGAACGATGGCGGCAAAAGTCTGGCGTATGCAGCCGAGGATCGAGATTGCCCATGATAGGGTTGATCTGTTCCATGAAGCGTGGAAAGAGAATGTGCGCTTCTGCCATTGTAACGAGACCGAGTTCAATGGGATCCAAATCCGGTCCAATGTCACGCTTCAGAGTGCAGGCCTGCTTGTCGAAATATGCGATGGCTGGTTCGCAATCGTAGTCGTCCTCTGGCTCAAGCAGTGAATCGAGCCCAGCTACGATCTTGTGACTTGGCGTGGTGAATAAGAGAGGCGTAAGGGAGCTGTCCGTCTGTTGCAATATAGTGCTGGCATTGGCTTGAACACTTGGTATCGCTAGCACGCCTGGAGCTCTGTCGCCTGGCGAACGGGGACTCTGTGGCTTCGGCCGCGTGTCCTCCGATGCGTCTGCGAGCAGTCCAAGAGGGTTGCTGATGCTGCCTCCTCCTTTACTCGCAATTGAGCCGCTACATGGCGAAGTCGGGGGAGGTCGGACTGTCCTTCCTGATCCTGATGGCAGCGGAGCGTCTGTGCCCCAATTGGAGCCAGACGTTGCGGGCAGGTAAGGTGCAGGTGCAGTCGCGTTTGCGGTAGCCGAAGACGACGAAGCTGACGGCAAAAGGAACTGAGAGTGTGTCGCCGTGTGGGCATCATCACCATGACCAGGTCCCGTTTGTAGGTCGAGCGAGTATTGAGGGGCTCTTGCGCTTTGTGGTGCTTGCGAAGGCTGATAAGTGATGAGATTGCTGAGAAACGAATTGAAGTCATCATTATCTTGACCAGCGATGTCGTTGGCACTACAAACAGCGCCCGCAGGCGTAGTCGCATCAGCGATGGGCAGAAGCTGCTCGAGTTGACGGGGCGCGATAGTGGAACTGCTTGGCGGCGGAACACGTGCAAGTTGGTCTGCACTGCTGCCGGCGCGCGGGTCATCGCAGCTGCTTTGCTCGACGCCTCTCTTGTGCCTCTTTGGAGATCCTTGTGAACGCTGCTCGTCGTCTTCGCTGCCCTCTGAGCTGTTGCCGTCTCGCCTGCGCGGCCTCTTGCTGAGGTGATCCTCGACTATGGCACGCAGTATTCTCTCGACGGCTGCAGAGTCGGTCACTTTGGCTGACGATGACGACGACGAAGAGGACGCCTTTGTGCCTTTCTTCCTTCCTGTAGGTTTGTGAACAGGCACGAAGCAGTGCCGCCCAGTCTTCTTGCACCTCTTGCATGGCACGGACTGGTCTGCGTCAAGGATGCAGCGCATCTGCGGCGGGCAATGGAAGGTCAGGTCAGCTTGAAGCAGGGAGACACGTATGTCTGCTGCCAAAAGTGCCTGCTCACCTTGACTTTGCGGCACTCGATGCACGCTCCGGAGGTCTGCTTGCCTGCATCCTGTCTAGGGCTCGCCGGACCAGCACGAGCAAGAGCACGAGCACCCGCGCTGGCTTGCGCAGGGTCGGACGCCTCCATCAGACAGGCTGAGATGTGCTGCCCGGTCCAGGCGGGTCAGCAGTAGATGCAGAGAAGACACGCGGGCACCGGCGCAAAGGCTGGTGGTGGCAAGCAATGACAATGGATATCAGTATTAGTCTTCTTCGAGCAAAGGCCCGTATCTTCATACCTTGAGCCAACTAGCTGTTGTACACCGTTTTTATCTGGTCTATACCCTGAGTAACGCGATACATTAAAGTGGCAAAGAGACCGGCGAGGAATAGAAAAGAACGACGATTTGCAGACGACGCGGGTCGGCGAGCGACTCACTGACTGACTCAGCACAGCATGGTATCGCACCAGTAGAAGAAGCACTGACACACGGCGTCACGCTGATACCGCCATCGCATGCCGCACTCCCCCCTGCCCTACCCACCTGCTACGCCATACACCATTATCTACCCTCACCTGATCACAGATAAGACGAAGAAGCGGCTGCTTCGAGTCAAGTTCCGTCCACAAGCACTATCACTAGGCTGAGGATGTTCCCCATGGGCTGGTCCGCGGGTCGTCCCGGTCTCTTCTCACCCGACCAGTGAGGTGTTCGTATCATGCCCTGACGAGGCTGCAGTCTTCTGACTGCCACAACTACCGGTAGTGCTGGGCCTTATCATTATCAATGGCACCTCACCCTCTCAGGTGCCTCTCAGGCTAGATCTGAGCTGTCTAGTGCGGCTTGGCCAGCCTAGTCCATCTTCCCAAGATAATAAGACTGATCCCACAGACAAGGTATAAAAGAGCCACCGACAACTTTGCTCTTCCTCCCTCAAACTTATTCTGCATCATTTCCAAGTTCTTCCCTCAACGCTCCTGCTCTGTTACCCATAATCGTCGGCTAGACGACAGGTGCTTCTTCGTCAAGACACATCATGAAGTTCTTCATTACTGCTCTACCAGCCCTAGCACTGGCCAGCTTTGTCTCAAGCGCTCCTGTACAACAGGCTGTGAGTAGCTTTACGTAGTACTTTGTGGACGCAGGTATTGAAGCCGCCGGCTTGCGTTTACTACAACACTAGCACGAAGAGCGTCAGCTCCTCGAGGACGCGGGCCCGGATCTTACTGTGATTCTGGACGGCGTTGGTCTCGGTAGCACTGGAGAGGAACTCGAGCCTCTACTCGAGACGCTCAGTGACGCGATTTGAAAGAGGTCCTCATCCTGAAGTATCCCTCTCTTTCTCTCGGGTTTGTCCGCCTTTACCTTTGCTCCCAATGAATCCGACCTGGTCATTTCGTCAGCTACCCCTAGTATTACAGATGCGGCCGCACAAGAATATTGCAGCGCAAGCCGAGATTTTAAATTGTACGCCTACCTTTCTGTCTCCGAGCAATCCGCAAATCACCAAGGCAGCATCGTGGAAGACAAATAGAATGCAATGAGAGTCTAGATTACAGCAGTCTCGTGCCCGTTGCTACACTTCTTCCTCGTCTCTGCGATATGCTCTTCTGGCTGTGTGCACGATCATGCGACTTGGACCTTTGCAGAGAGCTGCAGGCGGATTGCGTCTTGCACGACTGAAAGCTGCTGCAGGTACACGGACGTCGTGCGATAGGACTGCAAGGAGGCACGTTAAGAGCACAAGCAGGGCGGCACCGCTGGCCTCGTTCTGTCGAGCGTGACCGAGTCAGAAACCTCTTACGAGCGCAGCCAGCTGAGTGTCTCAACAGCAACTCAATAATCGCATGCACAATGGGCATCACAGTTGAGGTGGTCAGCGACGGATCGGCAGCAGCGGTGGACGTGGACCTCTCGTCCACCATCTCTTCCATGGTCGACGTGCACGTCGCCTGCTGCGAGCAGGACGGGACAATCGCGACCTTTCTCCCGCCCTACGATGATGCAAAGCGCACGCGCATGGCACAGTACTATCAAAGTCAATTTGAAGAAGTTCGTCAAGGCCGTCGTGTTATCTTCTTGGCGAGATCTGCGGAAACCTCAGAGCAAAGCAAACTGGCTGGCTTTGTGATGCTGGCAATGCCAGAAACAGAAACTGGCCCATTCCGCGGGACGGTAGACAAGCTTCTGGTCTCTCCAAATTTTCGCAAGCAGTAAGTCTGCTTCAAGCCCCTTGTCCGAGTCTCTATGCGTCGAATAAACTGATATTGACTTTTATCGATGTGCAGAGGTGTTGCACGTGCTCTTTTAGAGAGCTTGGAAAAGACAGCCGTTGCTAATGGCAGGACTCTGTTGGTGAGCCGCTTCCTAACGACTCCATGCGGCGCCTGCGAAACCCCTCGCAACAGACGCTGACTCCTTGACACGTGCGCTTATGCTTGTCCCACGCGCATGCGCAGATGTTGGACACGGAAGAAGGGAGCCCCGCTCAGGGCGTGTACCCACGTCTCGGATACGAACAAGTGAGTGCGTGCAGCTTGGACACCGTTGGATAGCGCTGACACGGATCTGTGTCACCAGTGTGGTCGCATACCACAGTATGGCTACTCGCCTGTGGACGGTTCCTTGAAGAACGAAATCTTCTTCCACAAGATTCTCAAAGGTCATCCAGCGGGCCGTGGTCACAATTGAACAGTCTGAATTGGCCCTGTCTTGAGCCGAAGCGCCTCTTGTACCAAGTTGAGGCCGCTGCACAAGCAGGCGGCACAGCTTTTCCAGAAGGCTGCTGTCCAGTCGAAGGGAAGGCTGTAGACCACAGTTCGAGGGAAGGCCTTCGCAAGGACTCAATGGAAAGGTTGAAACAAACGGACGCTTGACCGCAGCGAAGATGTCATACAATCAAAACTGTCGGTGATTCGGAAAGAGTGCCCTAACAATTGACACCAATCACGTCAATCGGTAAATGGACATAGAAGCAATGGCTACCCCAATGCTCACTGGGCTGTTTCTCCGTCGACAGTCTTACAAGATTGATGTTTGTATGCTCATATGTCTGGAGCAATGGTGCACGAGCCCCCGATCCCTTTCCTAGGCGATCCTCAGCGCGTCGCGCTGCGGGAGGTAAACAAGCTGCATGGCTTGAACAACACGAGCACCCTTTGACTCACACCAACACGGCAGCGTATTGGTATGCACGTATAGCATCGTGAAGAACACCCACAAGCATCAAGCGTATCGTAGAGACCGAGCAATACGACGCCGTCCGGCATGACTTCTCAAGCCTTCGACCGCACCTACCATGAGGGGCTGGTTGATGGATTCAAGACGGCCGCTTCGTATGATGCCAGCGTACCGGTATGAGGCTGCTGACCTAGCGAGATGCAAGACGACTTGACTTGGGCTGATTCGGACACGGCTTGGGTCCACAACAGACGGTTATCGGCGCACTCACAAAGCTCATGCCGAGGAACAAAGTCGTGGGGGAAACAGACCAGGTCAAACTGCAGCATGTTCTGGATAGCGACTACACTTTCATCGCGTACAGATTCAACGACGGCGCCTTCTACAGTGTTCCAGCAACGACATGGTGGTCTGTCGGTGTGGCTGTGGACGTCAAACCCAACATCAACAAGAAAACAGGCAAATTGGAGCTCGAAGCACGCATATTCAGGTCAAACGGTGCTGTGAACCCTCAGATTCGTGTCATGGGTGTGAGTGATGGGCTGAAAGACAGCAGCGTTATCAGCTCGAAGACTGATAACAGTCCCGATGACTTCAGCCCGAATGCTATTTCATTGATCCGAAAGACAACGACGCAGCCAAAGCAGCTTTCAAAAGCGAGCATGTATATGTGAGAGTGCTTCTTTCGTCGCGCTTGAGCTCTAGAAACCGCTGTTAATCTGCATCTCTTAACGTCACAGTACATCAAGCCTTTAGAAAAGCTTCGACTCGCTACCAAGCAGTACGGCTTCCTTCCCGAGAACCCTAAAAAGGGACAACAGCAGACAGAGCAACAGCGACAACAGCAGATGTGGTTTCTGAAAAGCCACACCATGTGTTACAACCTCGCCGCCCAACGCTTCATGGCTTTTTTGAGTGGCACGATGAATTTCAACGAAATCGACAAGCAAGCCAGCGAGCAGTTGCAATCTTTGGTAACAGCGAGACGATTGGACATCCTGAAGAAGCAAAAGCCTGCATTCGAAGTCGAGCACCCTCATCAGGAGAATCACTATCTCAAGAAGCGCGGACACGATGATGATGATGAAGCTGGTGAAACCCTCAACAGGAAACAGCACAAGATGAACTACTCCGGCTGAGTGCTGATGGACGTGAGCCCAGGATCAGCACCGGCAAATCAAAGTCACAGAAGAAACATTGCTACGAAAGGCTACGAAAGATTTACGTGAAAGCCAAACGCAGTGTTGTGCATGCTCCCTCGTGCCGAAAGCGATACCGAAGACGCGTTGACTGAGACCGACCAGTGCACCAGCGGCGTACAGGGCCAGAGGTTTCATAGACTGATGTAGATTAGCAAGCCAATCTGACTGCGAGTGCTCGCTAGCAAGCGCTTACAGTGTGCACATCTTTTGCCACCTCCTACCCCTTTCGCCACCCAGCTCGACAGGCACACTCCCAACAAAACAGCAACCGTTCGCTCTTCCTTTCTCTCTTCCCTTCCCTCCAACTCATTCCACCGCTCTGTCACGTTCGCCTGTTGCCTCTTTCGACCCTCTCTTCGCCTGCATCCAAGGAAGATGACCACAAAGGCATTTGGCCAAGGCTACCACTTCCAGATGCGTGACGTCCTTCTCTCGGCTCGGTCCGACGATCTACAGGTCGTAGACCTTCCTTGTTTTGCTCGTGCAAACATGGCTCCAGGCTAATTCTCAGATCGTCTGCTTACCCCCTTCCCCTTTCCCTCTGAGCGCAGGCGGCCGTTAGCCAGAACCTGAAGGTCCTCAAGCTCGAAACCCTTCAAGGCATGGACATTTCGGCAAAGATCCAGCACGTAGGCAAGGGCAACTACACGTTCATGGCCTATCGATTCAATACTGGCGACAGGCCTTGTGCGCCAAGAACATCCTGGTGGTCGGCAGGAGTCGTCACAGCCATCAACCGCGATAGAAATACGGGCGCCCTTTCCGCCATGATCTTCAGGTCCACCGGCGCCGAGTACATCTATACGCGAGACATCGGCGTAAGCGAATTCACTAAGTTCGCCGCAGACGCACTCGATGCGAGCTGACTGTGGCCTTTCCTTCATGTCACTAGCACGACTGCTACTTCATCGATCCGGCAGACATATTTGCAGCTCGAGAGGCTTTCAACAAGGAGTCCAGGAACGTAGGTTTCGGCATTTGAAGGCCTTGTCGAGCTTTAATGTGATAAATCACTTACATGGCTCTCTTCAGTTCGTGAAGCTGTTCTGCGAACTCAAGTACTTGGCAAAGCGGCAGGGTCTTGGCCCACCTGACGAAAAGGAACATTGGGAGAGTAGAGAAGCCGAAGAAGAACAGCGACAGTGGCATCTTTGGGGCTACAGTCTGTGCATGGAAGGCGCGGCGCACTGGTTCGAGGCCTTCCTTCAAGACAGGCCGGAAGCCGATCTCAAGAAGCTCAGAGCCCGCGCTTCTCAGTCAGTCAAGGATTTGGCCGTCACAAAGAACACCGGTGTGCCAGCACCCACTTTCTTCGTGGCTGAGTAAGCCGTCTGGCAGCAAGGTAAACCAACAGGAAGACACACATGCCGATATTTGGTCAATGCAGAAGATACCGCAAGAGCTACAGACCGACAAGTAGTGGACAGAGAAGGTCCGAAACCGACGAGATGACGGAGACGTGCGACATTGCATTGGGGGCCTGTGCGTGGCAGAAGGACGAAAGGCACTTCCGATAGCTTGTTGCGGCGCACCGCATGGAGAAGAAGGGAATGCAAAGCAGAAACGAGATTGTTGCTCAATAGATGGGATGCTCTGAAATGAAATTGCCATTGCAGGCGTCAGCTATTTTGGCAGTACAACACGTCGATCTAGTCCTTGCTCTGCTTTTTCTGCTTCTTTTTCGGTGGTGCCTCCGAATCGCTGCCTTTCGACTTGCTCTTTGATGAAGCCTTCTTCGCTGGCGCCTCGTCTTCTTCCATCGCGTCGTCATCTTCCTCATCATCGTCGTCTCCGCCGCCATCGCCCGACGATGCATCCGAGTCTGAGCTGCTGCCAGAGTAGTTCTGCAGCGAAGTCGGTTGTCAGCGAGTGGCCAATGCCAACACAATTGCTGCATGCAAGCAGGTCCACGCACCTCATCGAATTCTTCTGCAACATCGTCATCGTCTGAGCCAGCTTTGAAGTCCTCGTCGACTTCCGAGTCCTCATCGTCATCTCCACCTCTCCGCGGCGCGTCATCATCACTGCTATCCTCATCCATGAGCGCCTCCGCCAGTGCCGAATTGACAGCTTGGACCTGTTCCTCCATTGCATTCTTGACTTTGAGTTTCTTGTCTCGTTTGAGATAGTCTTCCATGCTATTCTGCTCTTCTCGAGGTATGGCAGAGAACGTGTGCTCGTTGCGGAGGGCTTTCAGCTGGACGACCATGTCAAACGTCCGTGCCGAGGTGGTGAGAGCGCCAGAGACACGCTCGAACCGCACCTCGGAGATGTCGGTATACGGCACGTAGAGCGGGTTCTTGCTGATGTAGAGGAGAGCCTTGTCCAGGCAGAAGAGGTGGCCTTCCATCGCGCCAAAGTTGGCTTTGACGGCAGAATGGCCGTTGTGACTGTGTGCGTTAAGGAAAAACAAGGGAATCAGCGTAAGAACGCATGCCGTCGTATCAACGAGCTGCCTACCTCTGGAAAGTACCAGGCGTAGTGACCTTCTTTGCAGCCAACGCTCTGAAAATGGACGAAACGACCTCGTACGCGGGTGCTTCATACTTCTTCTCGAGCTTGCCAGCGTATTTCTCCTTGATCTCATCTTCTTCAAGCTGAATCTCTGCATCCATCTCTTCTTCTTTTGCGAATTGCATGATGAGATAAGGGTAGCGCGTCTGGCCTTGTCGGATGGGTGGGTCAAGATTGATGATGAATTGGACGTGGATGTCGTCTGTCCGAGGGAGGAGGAAGAGCTTGACGATGGATGCGTACATGATCTTGTAGTCGTAGGTCTTGCCGCGAAGCCGAAGGAAGTCTTCGAACATGTCAACGTCGAATCGTCCTCTGCAGCACAAATAAAGGCACAGTGGTCAGTGTGAACTTGAATGCACAAGATCTGCTGGCATGTATTGCCTGAGAAACGCCCGCCACTCACCTCGGTGTCGTGCACAAAATGTCTGGGAAAGACACCAAAGTCGCGCCTTGAACCTGCCCAATCTCTGCCTTTTCTTTAATGGTGTCAAAGAAGGTCTCCGCGGCCGCTTGATCTTCGTCCTCGTCCTCGGCCTCTGATTCTGACCCTCGACCACCGCCCTCTTTCATATCCTCATCATCCGCGTCTTCTTCCTTTTTAGCTTTGCTCGCTCCAGCGCCATTTGCGCCTGCAGCGTCCTTTTTCGCTTGTTTCTCGCGTCTCCGAGACTCTCCTACTGTTCCAGGGACGTAGAATCTGATTTCCACCATCTCATCTGGAGCCGCTCGTCGCATTCGTCTTGCTTCTTTATTGTCCCTGTCTCCCTCGAGCTTCTTGATCTCTGCGAGGACCTTTTCGTCTCTGAACTCCAATGCAACCTCTGCCTTGTTGATGGACGTGTTGTGCACCGTGTTCATGGGCACAGTGAACGCAGGCTTGCCAGCAACGAGGAACGCGAGGTCGTCGCCTTGAATGTCGGCGTGCCCCCAATTCCAGCCGCGGACGCTCGTCTCCTTCTCCTCGAGCGTGATGTTGTAGTAGTTGTTGACGGCGTTCTTCAAGCGCTCGTGGTCCTCGCGCTCAAAGCCTTCGTAGGCGACTCTGCGCTTCTCTCCCTTGAGGCCTATTCGAAGCTGAAACCCCCGTCCAACGCGGATCCATTGCATCCACTTGAGGTCTGCAGCGCCGATGGTGTTGGCCTTGGCCTCAAAGTCGCCCTTCCAGCCGAGTCCTGTGCCGGCCATGCTATCAACAACACGTCTGTGAGCTGTCTGTGCTGTCCAGGAGTCTTGTAAATCATCGCTCACCGCAGCTTGCCAGGCTCGAGTCCATTCTCCTGGAACACGCCGTTGAACTCGGTGAGCGCAGAGGACATGCTGGACGGCCTATTGCAGCGTGTCCTTGCTGCTGCTGCTGCTGCTGCTGTGTGCTCTGCTGTGCAGTGTCCAAGCGAGCGAGTTGGCAGGAGCAAAGGTGCTTTCGACGCGTGCAAAGACGGCGCGTAAAGTGGCGATGATCCAGGACAGCATGCAATTACAACGACAGGCACTACACGAGCATCATACACCACTGCATCATCTCACTGGCTACTCTGTTCCTGGCTCTGGCCCGCCTTTTGGCTCCTCGGTCACCGTCACAGTCGAGCTCTTGTTCTTGCTCTTGCTCTTCGACTTTGACTTCTTGAACTTGCCATACCGCGGCTGCCGCTCATATGCATTCGGCGGTGGCCGTCTCTCTGCGTGCTCGTGGTCGTGTCCATTCTCGCCATGATCTCCTGGACATCCCTCTGTATGACGATGACGGTGCTTGTGCCGGTGTCGAGGCTTGTCCTGTGCAGCTGCTCCATCATGAACGCCGGCTCCTGCGTGTGCAGATGTCGACGCTTGTAGATCTTCGTCACAAGAGCTGCAGTCACTGCCACTTATTCCTTCACTGTCGCTCTCGCTGCTCTCGCTGCTGCTGCTGGAATCTGCAAACGGATCCTCGAAGTTCTTCGTCTTTGGCTTGTGGTAGATGCAGCAGACTGGGGAAAACAACGACAGTCAGCATGGTACCCACTTGCTCGCTCGCTTGAACGCACTCTTGCTCTTCTTGCGGTTCAAGAACTCGTTGTCCACCGTCCCTTCCTCCCAGCTCACTCTGTTGCCGTGCGTCGGTCCAGCGCGCAGCCTCAGCACCCCGTCGTCGAAGCCGTCTGCAGGGTGCGCGCGTCCACTCGTCCCTTGACCCTGCTCGTCGTCGTCGTCGTGCTCGATGGTCATTGTCCGGCTGCCGGTGCTGCAGTTGTCCATGTCATGTCAGCGGTGTCCACATCCTTCGCCTATGTTGCTTGCCCACCCTCTGTCCGGACTGCCGCGCGTGGCTGTCCGCAGCTGCACATGCCGCGGCGGTGGTGGTACGCCTGCCATGCTGTACGAGTTGCTGTCTGATGTGTTTGATGCAAGTTGAAGACGAGACGCTGAATCTCACGTGAGGAACCATCATCAAAGGTGGCAAAGGACATGCAATCAGGATGCACATGTCCTTGGAAATTACTGAGACCGACAGTGCGCGGTACGACGATGGAATACAGTACAAGATAGCCATCAATAAACGGAAAGACGATAGTCCATCAAGCTGTATAGCTCGGGATTGATTTGCCACATTAAGAGCTGGGACGATGTTTCAAGTGCTTCAAGTGCAGTCTCGAGTTCCTGGTAGCGACTCTTTCTTTATTCAGGCACTGGTAGAGGCGATCGTCGATGACTTGATTCCTTCCCCGCCTGTCTGCGCCTTCGAAAAGACATCGTGCAGCGCCTGCTGTTCTTCCTGTGACAGTGACCCCGCAGCCTGCTGCATTAACTGCGGGTGCCCTTGTTGCAAACCTACGATGACGATGAGGTCAGCTATCGGGAGAGAAAGCATGATAGCAGTAAAGCATTTGCTCACCCTGGAACATCTGACTAAATAGCATATACGAGTCCAGCTTGTCGAGTGGCGTCTCAAACAGCTGCTCTGCGCCAAAGACGCCCTCGTCATCTTCGTACTCGTCATCTTCATCGTCCTCATCTGAACCTTGTCCATTGGCAGCTGACTTTGCGATCAAGCCATCGATCTCCTTCTGCAGACAAATGAAGGACGTAAGCTCAGCAAATGTCACCATTTCGTATCGTGAGGAGTTGCAGTTGCCCACCTGCCGCGTTGCCAGTAGCTCTTGATATTCATTGTCCTCGTCATAGACATCATCATCCTCGTCGGCACGCCCTTCCTCATAATTGTCCTCTTCATCATCCTCATCTTCGTCCTCATCATCGTCATTACCAAACTCCTCCTCGAGTTCCTTGCGTCTCGCGAGCGCTTTCGGCAATCCATCAAATATGGTCAACGCCGCTCGGAGCAGCTGTTCCGGCAATCCTTGAATGGTAGCCACGCCTTGTGGGATAGCGTTGAACAGATTCGTGATTGCCAAGATGCAGATCTTGCGGTCGTGCACGCGTGTGAAATTAGCGAGCTTGCTGAACCACGCTTGGAAGAATGGCTCGACGTGCGAGCCTTGTTGGAGGATTTGCAGTGTGAGAGGCGGATTGTAGTACAATGCGGTGACGACGAGCTCGAGACAGACTGCGTGCAGCTCGGACGTGATGACCGGTTCTTCTTGCGTGTTCTTGCGAACGATAATTTGCATCGCCACGTTAATGTATCGATGCAAATGCTGATCCATCGACCCCGGCAAGCAGAGCAACGTCTGCCCGGCCAGCTTTGTGGCTGATACGCGATCTTGCGCACCGAGCTGATCTGCACTCATATGCTCTTCATAGAGCTTGACGAGCATCTCCTTGTACTGTTCATGTCCAGCCAAGTACTGTCCTCCGTAGCTGACATAATTGTCAAATACATTGTTCATTTCTAGGAAATTCAGGAACATTACGATTAGATGGTCGTTCCGTGATGCCCATAGTACGCCTCTCACCTTCGATGAAATCAATTCCCGAGCCTACTGCGAGCTCGATCATTTGCTCAAAGAACTGCCACATGCCTGGCGAGATGGCCTGCTGATAGTAGGTCAAGGAATGCGCCAACTCGAAGAGTTCGTCATAAAGCTCTGCGACACACGAAGAGGTGGGACACAAATCAGCAAGTGAAATACGTACACTAGGTATAATCTGTCCTCTCACCGATAAAGTCTGCCTCTACAGTCGCCCGCAGTATAGGCAAGACGATGATTTCAACTTGTGCAAGAATAGGCGGTGCAGTAGAAATAGACCGCAGAAGCGTCTCAAGCGTCTGCAAGACATTCATAGCTACGATAGTCTTTTCGTCGGTATCGTCCGCGAGGCCAGAGGAGGCGACATCGCCTGTAAGCAACTCGCCAGGATCCAACTTGGCGCGAGTATCGACAATTTCGCTCAAAAGTCGAAGATACGAATCGCGCTGTGATTCAAAGGTCAGCCGAAATTGACGCCGAGGCCGCGACAGGTACATACCATGGCAGCTGATATGTCCGTCGCAAAGGGCAAAAGCTCGTCTGGGAAGGTCGTGACAAGAGCTCGGGTAGGTTTGCTAAGCGCATCAATGTCCGTCTCTTCTGACATCTTGAGCAGTTCTTGCATGAGTCTTCCGACATTCGGACCCAGGCGCTCGCGGACTGCAGTAAGAGCAAGAATATGTCTCAGCTTACATCCGGCACTTTCCTGGTGCTTGTGCTGTACCCACCTTCATCATACCGCACCAGCTCCGGCAGTGCCAATGCGGCTTGCACACGCACGGGCAAGGCGTCGTCCGTCATGCACACCATGACCATGCCGAACAATTCCGTGAGTTTCGTCGCGTCCGGCCACGCCATGTCTACTTCTTCGAATTTCTCAACCATTTCTAGCGCACGCACTCGCAAGTGGCCGTGCGGACTGCGGAACTCTGGGAAGACATAGTTGATGAAGAATTCTTGCATCTGGTCGCCGATCCCCTTCTGTAAATTTGCAAACAAGACGCATTCAGCCCGGAGGGTCTAATGCTTCCAAATCACGCCGACCCACGGTCTTTACGACCGTTTGCGCTATGCCCGCCAGCATGCGCAGCGCACCGTCCTTCTCCCGTGCTGTCCGCTCGGCAGGATATCTGAGAAGGCAACGCTTGTTAGCCTAGATGCAGCTAGGGCTGCCTAATACGATAACGTACTGCGCAACAATGCTGTTGACGGTATTCAGCATCGGCATAAACGTCGACGGCTTTCTCGCCTTGACCAGCACTTGGATAAAGCTGATAGCCGCCGTCAGAGGTGATGAGAACCAATCTTCAATAAAGTCTGAGAGCACACACGTCATAATATCAGCTGCGTTAGCTCGTTCTGACTGATCGTTTTAGCGACATTACCTCCGAAATGAGCTCTGCAGTATTCTACGGGGTCATCGTCGAACTGTTCAAGCTCATCATCCGTCAAGCACAGACATGGGAAGATGAAGCGAGATATCAAGAGGTCGAGATGTGGTTTTATGAGCTGCCACATGGCTTTTGGTTTGACACTGTCAGAAGGATAAGATGAGCGCATTAGCTGAAGTCTTCCGCCTGCTGACGGAATTAGGCTTTGGGCCTACCAATCCTCGAAGAACTCGACTTCGAAACGTATACACCGCTTGCTCATCCACACTTGGCCACTGACGTATTGCTCAACGCACCTACACAGGTCATCAATCAACAGAGGTCAGCTGAAATCGAGAAGAGAAGGTGTGGGAGAGGCAATGATGCCTACCGCAGATATGCCTTGAGGATCTCGGGCGCAAAGTGCGCTTCAAAGTTCTTGGCAAATCCAGCGAATTGCTTTCGATTGCTTGGTAATTGCGAAGGAGACCCATATGTGTTGTACAAGCGATTAAGCTGGGAGCCAGAGGGAACAGATCTCAGTGTTAGCCGGATCTGCAAAGGCTACGGGCGTTTATAGACAGCCGTAATGATTGACGCACCACATGATGTGCCCACTTTTTTGCTTTCCACCACGACCACCGTTCTCTATCATCCTTATCCTCCGGCTGTGCATCCTCTGGCACGATGCGACAGATGACCTGGAGGAGAAAAGTGCCCCATTGGACTATGGATTCCTGGCTTGCTTGATGAGGGGATAGGTTCGAAACGAGGGAGATCTTGTATGCTTTTGAGATGAGATGAAGTATGTGCCCGAGTGATTCTGGAGCTGCTGGGGCGGGGTGTGACGCGAGCAGGTTCTGCCCGAGAGTCACGAGGATGGGCATCACTTGCTCGCAGATCCTGTCTGGGATCTCTCTATCGTGCCGTCGGTATCTGGGGCCATTAATAGCATGCAATTAATGCAGGGTGGTGCGTCAGGCATTTGCAAAGCAGCATTTGCGCAAGACTAGTAGTCTTCAGGAGACGCACCTATAGATCTTCAAGACCTCGATCAACGCCAGCAGACCACCCTCGATGTGGTCCTCCTGGCCAGACTGGATGCACTGCATGGTCATTGGCATGAGTGCGTCCCAGTTCTCCGGGAAATCCTCTGCAACAATGGTATGCAAGCACGTCTTGAGCTGTACTTTGATATTTTGCTGAGGGACCTCTACAAGGACGCGCAGGATGTTGTGCTTGATGGTCGCCTTGTCGGTGGGCGCGATGGGCACGACGTTGGGCGGCAAGGGTTGCTGTTGTTGTTGTTCATTGCTCGCAGACGTGGACGCAGTATTGCTCCTCCCGTTTGTCCCGCTCGTGCTGGCCTCGCTGGGGTGTGCTGCAGACCACGAGCGCGCGATGCGGTTCTTGAGGTAGACGGCCGCAGCCTGGCGGATGGGCGGCGAGGACGACTCCTGGCTGATGATCTGTAGGACGGTCGAGGGCATCCCTTCGAGGCGCTCGAGCTGTTCTCATCGTGGATGGACGGTATCATCATTCTCAGCATGTGACTTTGAGCATGATGGAAGACAACGACGAGACACACCTTGCGCAGCTCGAGCTCGCTGGCAATGCGCGTATTCGCATTGGGCGAGAAGCTCGCGTCGAAGCACGCAATCAGCGTCGACGGGTCCATCGTGGCCGTGTGTCCTGGGTGCTGCTGGTCACTGGCGAAAAAGCGTGCTCTGGCTCTGGCGGCGTCGAGCATACAGGCAGGTGGCGAAGAATAGTAGCAGAAGTCAAGTAAAAGGCCGTGTATGGCAGGGCATTGTACTAGCATAACAACACTGTTAAAACCCCTTCCATGACCAGCTTAGGTCTTCATCGCAACTCAATATGCTACAGCAAAAGTACGGTCATTCGTCAAACAAAGATACAGAGAGATCCATCAAACAGCCAGTGCTCGCAGCTCGTCGCTCAGATTGATGTCAGGCACCCTAGCCTCTGCCTCGGCCTCATCATTGACCAGTCGAATAAGCGGGTCCTTCTCCTTTTCCTTGTCTCTAGTCTTATCCCTCGCCCCAAGGGTGGCGCTTGACCCAGACGCGACAGACGAAGCAGACGAGCTTGATGGTCGCTCTTGTGCATTTGGTCTTTTCCTGAGCGTAGAACTGCCTTCCTCTGCCGCCCCGTGGGCGGCTGCAGCAGAAGCACGCTCTGCCTTGCGCCGATCAGTGGCTTCGACCAGCTTTCGAAAGCCAAGATACAGGACTTCGGCTTGCTCCAGTATCGGTTGGGGTTCCAGCGTGCCAGAAAGATCCACCACGTACTTCAGGACTTTATATGTCGATATTTTTTTAAAAAAAAAAAGGAGTGGTCCCGGACGAGACCGAGAAGGAAAGCAATGTGAAGAAAGATTCACGTGCATCAGTGGCAAGATCCTCTAACCAGCTCCGAAGAACCGCTTGACAAGACTCACCTTCATCAAACGTCGTCAAGTATCGCATGATGATACTGCGATGCATCTCAAGAATACTAAACGCGATAAAGAGATGGAATGATTTCGTGCAAGGCGCGGACCAGATGGCCTCCCAGATGGCAAGGCAATCCGAGAGTTTGAATTCGCGTTTGAAAGCAATCAAGATCCATCGGAAACAGAAGAAGAGGTTCAAAGAGTCAGTCTTGTCTAGATGCGCGTAGAGCTGGGGATCCATGAGCGCTATCAATTCTTGTAGGCTCGAGAGTTGGGCTTTCATTCCCGATTGATCGCGGTAAAAGTTGGGTTTCTGGCGCAAAATGATGCCAATACGACGTATTTCAGTACTGGCAAACCAAACGGACAGAAATGAAGCTAACTCACCATTCTCTCTTCCATGAGATTGACAAACGTCCAAAACACGAGTGTCTCATCCCCTTCAAGGACGATATAAAGCGGGCTAGCCAAGTCGCTCATCCCCTGAACGTATCCCAATTCCGTCTCCCAAACATTATACGTCAACAAGATCTCCATGAGCTTGTGAGTGTGATAGTTTCCAGGCGGGTGACCGCCGCTGTCACTTCCTCCACGCGCAGAAGTATCAATCATAGATGCGGCCATTTGAGCGCTGTACAGCTCGCTGAGGTTGCGATCCCCAGAGATGGGGGCAGAGGCGTCTGAGGAGAACATTGGCTGCGTCCTGTCGGTGCGGAGGCAGTCGATGCCTGAATCAACACAATCGACAAGAACGTCAGTCGTGACGCTCGACTAGCAAGTAGCATGATAGATGAAGGGAGCACCCACGTATCCGATGATGTTCCTCCACAAATTGCTCCGAGCTCGTGACTTCCTTTACTCCAAACCATTTTCCCTTCAATTCCTCATACTCGCTCCTTTTATCCTTGTAAACCTCCTCTCGTTGTTTCGCAGTCGAATCCCACGGATAAACGCCAAGCAAGAAAGGCCAAGCCCGTCTGCGAGCACCTTCGACCAATCCACGTTGAAATATGCGTTTCCGAGCTTCTTGTTCTGAAAGCATCAACTTGCCGTCTGAGGAATCGAACCAAGCACTCCATTCGGATTCGACGATGGGTTGACAGCCTTGGACTCGAGTGCTGCGAGGCCGTGGGATGCGATACGTGCTTGCTAGGACTTGGAATGGCCCGCCAAGCTCGTCGGTTCCACCCATACTACCACTTCCCGAGGCTGAAGGATCGTCGTCATCGTCATTGAGGGCCGACAAGCCGCTGGAATTCGAAAACCTGAGCTCGGATTTCCTAGCTCTCTCCCCTTCTTCCGCGACTGTGCGCGCCCATCTAGCGAGATAGACCCTCGCGGCATCATACGATCCTACACCCGCTCGTTCTGCCCATTTGGAATATTCCGGCGCATCAGCTTTAGCCAAGCTCTGTACAGGCGGAGGCAAGTGTTTGAGGATTGGTTTGGAAAGAGGGTGCGAGAGGATCGGATGGGCTATTTGATGTGCTGATGCTTTGGCACGGTTTGTAAGGCGTGAGAAGGAGGATAATACGTTGAATGTGAGATTGTCGAGTGTGGGTAGGGCTTCGGAGCTTGCGGTGCTTGCTTGAGGCGACAAGGATTGGTGCAGGATAGACGTGCGGCCGTTGGTATTAGCATTGCCAGTCGAAGAGGCGCTGTTCCCTCTGTTTCGATGAGCGAGCAGCGCATTCGCACCCGATGAAGCGAGGAGTTCGTCTTCATAGAGTGGGACAGAGTGCGCTTCGAGATCTACCTGGCTCGGATTGACGAGGTAGAGATGTGGCGTCGCGGAGCTCTTTACTAGATTTGCGTACTTTTTGAGTGCGAGGAGGAGGTCCTCACCTCCCCATGACGAAGGGAGGCGTTTGGAGGCGTGCGACGATGGATCACCAGAATGAGCGTCGCGCATCGCTTGAGATCTGCGGTCCATCATGAGCATCGTGCTCGGGCTCTCGTCATCGTGGAAATACAGAGGCAAGCCAGGCAAGTTGCGCACTTGGCCATTCTCGTCGCTGCTTGATTGAAGGAAGTCTTCGGATAGGTGGATCTGCAAGCTTCCGTACCAGTTGGAGAGAGTCGGCGGAGTGACGCTGATGCTGTAGATGGACGAGAGTGGGATTGACCAGGCGTGTGTGCTGTAGCTTGTGGAGAGGGAGGTGAAGGACAAGGACGAGGAGAGGGCTATGCAAGGACAGAACAGAGTCGGGCATGATGAGTATGCACACGTAGCATAGCAGTGGATGTACTCGGTCTCGCGCTCACCCTGCTCCTCATCGCTTATCTCTAGCTGTCCGTCACTGCCCACCTCGACCCGGACAAACGTGTCCCTGTCCTCTGCCCGGAGCATGTTCTCGGGTATCCAGCTGAGCAGGTACTCTCTCTTCACTCTAGAACTCCCTCCGTCGCTGCTCCTCCCCCTCTTTGTGATGGCCACCCATCCGCTGACATTGTCCCTCGAGTATGACGACGGGTGGATTGCGACGTGCGACTTTGAGTAGACGAGCAAGGGCGGCGGGGTGCTGGCAGTTGATGCGGTCATGTTTCTACGTTCCACAAGCACGGTGTCTGGGTCTGACTCGCTCGAATGGATGGCAAGGTCGTCGTGGTCGTGGTCGTGGTCGTTGTCCTGCTGCTGCTCCACGTTGGCGCCTCTTGGAGTCGCTGTCGCTGTCGATGACGATGTCGACGACGCGGGTCCACCGCCCATGTCTGTTACGGGATGCTATGTGATGTTATGTTACGGTGTATAGCCTGCTTGCTCGCTACTTCACTCCATTGTCCGAGTACGAGTGCTTTCAAGCTTGAAGCTGAGCTGCCTTGACCGACGTCGTGGCGAGCGAGTCTAAGCGGGCAGCCTCCCTTTGACGGCGACGGAGTGGAAAACAACCAGCAGCGTCGAGTACAGCACACAGGCAGTGCCTACACTTGTCATCACGAAGAATACCGTCCCCACACACTCCTTTCAAGCCTGGTTACGCCTCGTCAATGGCTCAATAGCCACAGCTGCGCGCACTGGGGCCCGGGTGCATGCGAAAACTGCAGGGAGACGCAGACTCACAGCAAGGGCAGGAGAGCGCATACAGAGAGCATACGGAGGTGTATTGGAGAGGCCATACACTCCCCTCTTCAGTCATGCTCGACGTCTATGGCCAGTTTGACACGCCGTCCGAGATTCACCCAGCACCAGCACGTGCAGGGCAGCGAACACGAGGGACGCAGAGGAGGTGCAGAGCAGCGTCATCGTCACCGTCTCCAATGCAAGTACAGTACGAATCCATCGACACGTCCCCGCTGTGCTCCACCGCTCCCTCGCTCGACCTCGCCGTCACCCTCGACGAGGCCCCTCCGCGCAGACTCGTACAGCTACAGCTCGAGCAGCAGCAGCAGCAGCAGCAGCAGCAGCAGCGACTCAGCAAGAGGCAGGGCGCAGGAGTGGGCAACGTCGCAGAGGGGTGTAAGTACATTAATCATTACTCTAGGCACTTGCAGAACATCGCTGATTATTCTTGTTATTGAATACTTGCCTACACGACACAAACACGTGATCTTATTCTTGATGCTCACCCAGACCCGGCTTGCAACGACGTAGGCAACGCAGTATGGGCCTGCTACCCCCGCAGAGACACTGTGCTCCTCCAAAACAGCTGGTCAAAGTTCATATGGTGAGTTGCTTGCACAGTCGACTTTCGCGCTTTGCAATTGCCGACTCGACGCGGCGTGGCGAAGAAATCTACACGTGACGTAGTAGAGATCTGGCCGGGAAGAGGATTGCCGAGATGAGAAAACGAGGAATGCTGATCATATTGCGCTTGCTTCTTCCTCCTCACCCTTTTGGCCTGCTCTTCTCTGCTCACATCTCCATCCATGTGCCATTCTGCACTTGCTCGGTCTATAGGAACACGAATTATCCCGTCTTCATCGGAGCAGGTACGCGTGGCTGCATTGTCGCGACTTGCAGATCTCCCACTATCAAGACCTGACTTTTTCAACCCTTCTGAATGATTCGCAGGTTATGTCGACATCCATCTTTACTCGGCTGGACCAGAGGGCGAATTGGCGACATGGCGGAATGTCAGTACCTCTCGGGGTTCGATAGGCTATCAGTGCGTCTGTTCCCATCCTGCGAACAGCTTGAATCGCCTAACCATTTCAAATTGAACCAATCTTCCTCATTCACAATCTCTCTTTGATGCGTCTTCCACCAAATCTTCGCGCATTCACACCGACGATAATCGCAGAGTCGATGATTCCTGGATGCCCACACAGACCGAATGGACAGACGACCAAACCCTGACTCATTCCTATTATTTCGTCATCGCTACTCGGGGTGCAGATCCATACGCCGGCGTACCTCACCAAGCTACCTTTCGAGCACTCCAAACAGCCCCGCCAGCGACATTGGCGGCTCAACTAGCGGCTGCCTCGTCCTCAGCAGCGTCGGCGGCGTCGGCGGCGGCTACTGCAATTGCGTTCACGACCGATGCAGATGGACAGACTGTTCCTGTTGTTGTTCCTGGAGCACAACCCACACCAGCACCTACGCCTACGGACATTGGCACCGTCCCTGTAAGCCTCACTGGCGATCTTTCTACAATCACCAACATCGCAGGCCTAGCATCCGCCGCTGCGTCAATAAGCAGCGCCGAAGCGTCTCTCGAATCCGCAATCGCAAGCCTGAGCTCAGCAGGCTCTTCAATCCCTTCATCACTCTTATCATCCCTCTCTGCACTCGAAAATTCAGCATCTCGAATCGCCTCGACAGAAAGTAATGCAGTTTCTTCAGTCACAAGGACAAGGGGACCTTCTTCATTGCAGAATCAAAAGAATGGAGGAAATTCAATGCCTAAATGGGCTATTGCGTTGCTGTCTATCTTTGGTGCCCTCCTGCTCATAGCGGCTTTGATTGGAGTTTGGTTCTGTCTTCGCCGGGTACAGCGCCGTAAGCGAGATGCAAGATATTCGCTAGCAGGAGAATCTGGACGGACTACGGTGTCGGGAAACAGCGCGACGGGCCTCGCTGGTGCTGCTGGAGCTGGTGCAACTGCTCGGTCACCGCCAATGTCAGAACGAGATCGTCCTGTTTCTTCGGCCACATTTTCAGACGGTCAACATACTGCACGCAGCAGCATGGCGAGCAGTCCTCCTTCAGCGAGCGGCGGAGCTGGTGCTCGTGCACTCGCGGGCGCTGGGGCTGGCGGACTTGCAGGCTTGATTCTAGGAGGGAGACGCTCGACTTCACCTGTCACTAGCACTGGTCGCTTGGAGCGACGAGACACAGACCGCACAGATTCGCCATACGGGACGGCCGAAACTGGCTCTTCCCCTGTTACTGCTATGCCAGCAGGAGCCGCCGCAGCTTCAAGCGGGCGAGTAGGGCGTTCCGCCAGCGTGGTAGCCAACAAGCCTAGTCAGCGTTCATTGGCAGGAAGTGCAATCGGTCCCAATGACGCTAGCATAATCGCAGAAGCATATCGCAATATCCTACGAAGACCGGAACCTGTTGAACGACGTCGTGTAAGCAGCTCGAGCGAGTCGGGCAGCACGCGCTCTACTCCGAAAGCAGAGGGCACAACGACACCGATGGCGTTTGGTGATAGTAGTGGGAGTGAGGGAGATCATCATGGTGCTGGACGGGATCGACCCAGATATGGAGGGAGAGAGAGCGATGAGGAAGATGCGGGTATTGAGGCGAGCGAGTTGATCAAGCATGAACTTGCAGAAGAGGGCACAAGCGTGAAGAGGTGGGCTGAGCTCTAGTTTGCATTCCTCATGACTATATTGCTAATTTCCTTTTCTTCCCCAATCATGCAGCATCGCAGAACGCAAGAAGCCAGAAGTACACCACGAATGATCCTCTCATCGCACTTCCATTACCTTCTTCATTCACCAAACTTGTCTTTCTTCGACTTACACCTTCATGAAATGGACACCTTCCTGGACTTCTTTTCCTCATCGTTTCCCCTCGCATACACGTACCGCATAATTTTGTCCCAATCGTTCTTTAAGTCTGTTAGCCATCCTTTCTTTTACAAGCACTTCTGCATACCGTTTTTCTCTTGTAGTCAATAGCCTTTGTGGGGAGTGGTCTTTTCGTCTTTGTGGTCTTGTGCGCGGAAACATCTATCTGGAATTCGGTTCGATGCCAAGTTCTACCACGCTTGCACTTTTGATCTGCGCCTGCCCTTCGTGATCACCAGTACTACACTTGTCACCCTGGTCGGCTGTGATAGGTGAGGGCAACCTGTAGGAATCTGCGGTCAAACTCATGATGTTCGTGTAACAGACGCGATGTAGGCCGCAAGACACATTGTGCCCACCCTTATCCGCCTTGGGGAAGTGCCTGCCATGAGCTAGATCAATCAGTGACAAAAGCAACGACGGAGAAAGCGGCAACGATCACTTCTCAATGGCTAGTGCGATCTCGTTGGGAGCTTTGTATCGGCCATTATTTTGGTTGTCCTTCAGAAGTTGGAGTTGTGCGCCAACAGCATAGCGTACTTGTAATCACTTCCATCTTTGTTCTTGACACTGAGGCGCCCAATCAGCACAAGCTGGTCGAGCGCTGCATCTGCTATCAGAAGGGCCCTGCGGCCGGCTCACCTCCTTCGGAGGGCTCTCTGCGAGGCTCTTCGTCTTATCAGCAACTGTGCTTCGAGGTTTTGTGATAATGTATCCGCGAGTCCTTCCAGTGACGTAGTGACGCGCTTCAAAAACCTGTAAAAGGTCCGTCTGTCGGTGAGCGGTAATGAAAGTAGTAGCTGACGACGCCCGATTGGCCGTCCAGTTGATGTATCTTATCGGCTCGAGGGCGAGAAGGCTGCCCCAATCCTTCTCTCGATTGGCCTCCCACTGCCAGAGGAGATCCGTTGCCAGAAAAATTTGGCTCATGGCCAAGGGCGAAGGGATATGGCATGGTCGCTGAAGTGGGTGCGATTCATGAGGTATCTCGCTCAATTGACGCGGGCTTGACCGCTGCCCTTAAGACGAGAAGGAATGGCCCACATCGCCTCTAGGTCTTTCCTGAGCATCGCAGACCTGAGCGATTCGGCGACGGTACAGTACTGGCGATGTTGCCCTTTTTTCATCTTCAATGAAGTGGACAAAGTCGCCGATCTGGACAACGGCATCTATGCGGAGCGGATCGGAGTAGTCTGGCTGTGCGGCTGTCCAGATATTCAACGTCGTTGAATTCAGGCTAGGTGCTGGAGCGAGATACCTGCGCTGCTGACCGAGACTGACACCTCTGTCCAAATGCGTGGGAGGTCGACTTCAGCGAGGTCGTTTGCTGGGAATCATCTGGCGCTATACCATCTGCTATACGCGATGAACATGGCAGTGGTGAAGAAGTTGTCGGAGAGCTTGCGATTGTCAGATAATTGTCACATCACCTCCATCGGCTGCCCTGGCGCGATGCCGCAACTTTCGAACCGCGCGACGAGGTCGACGTCAAAGTCACGCTCCGCGAGAGAGTGTGAATGCGTGCAGATATGCGATATGACTTGTGTAACTGTGTATAGAGCAGGTACACGTCCCGCAAGGTGCTGAGCTGTCCACCGGAACGCCTTGATCCCCCATTGACCCATCATGAACTGAGTCGCGTGTGTAGCATCGAATGATAGCCAGAGGATTCCCAGCCAGGGAAAAGAGGCAGTCCCATTAGCTGCTTCAGAGTCCTAGGGTTGCAGCGTTGCTATAAATAATAAAACAAATGAGCCATTTTGACGCGTAGATACAGTCAAAGCAGCGGGCAACAGGTCCAGAATGTCGCCAAAAGACCCCGCATGTGATCATGTTCACATAAAATTGCAAAGACGAAACATGCCTTCGTCAGCTTGCGTCCTTGCTGTGTCATTCTCTTCGCGATGACGTATATTTATTGCTTACCATTCTTGAGTTGACGAAGATTGCGCCGAGCTTGCTGCAGTGTTCGCGGAACAATCGCTCGACCTGGACTGGATCTTGCATGGAGCAAATCACCAATGTCGGGGCCCTCTCGTCCATAAGCACCCGAGCATCAGCCAGTGCAGAGATCATGTTGCTGTCCATGTAGAGTAGCACCCCATAATTTTTGGATGCCACTGACCCCCTGATGAGCGCCAACTTGCCCGCCCCTGCCAGAAGACGGACAACTGCGTTAGCTCCGCCATCTCGTTCGGAGAAGAGCATTGCTACGATGGGCACTGACCTGTGGGTGCCTCAATGACCCTGTCTTCTCGCTTCGCCTAGGCTCGGAGAGCCTTTGCTTGAACGTCGTGAAGCTGTGTCTTGTATAAAGGAGTCAGTAATCCAGTCTACATGTATCATGAGCTTTGCTAAGATTCACGCAAGTCTCTGCTGCCTAGCATTCCAAATTTGAGCTAGGTCTCGAGGCGCCGTCCCAAGGAAGTCGTAGCATGCCTTCATGTCTGCCGGGACTTGTACCTCTCGCTTCTTCAGAAGTGCGCAGGCCTTTGCGACGAGACCTGTAGGCGTGCAAGCAAGATCATGGGCCAGGCCCCCCAAAATCGGAGAGGTCGACCACTTCGGCTGTCGACCAAGAGCTCCAGCGCGAAAACGAATGTACGAGGACTTCGAATTTACCGGATACAGTGGGGATCGCTACAGTCTTGCCTGATTTGTCGCTGTGGTTTTGCGAGGTCTTGCCAATTATGATAATATCCCGAGAATGGAGGCTGGAGAATATGTTTGCTTGTGCTACATAACTTAGTCGTTAGTTGAGGAAGGAGAGTCAAGGAGCGAAGCAGCATCTTGCCCTCCTTTTATAGCTGTGCTACGCATGTCTTCCATTTCTCGGAGGTCTTCCACTCTCTGGTCTTTACTCAGCAGTCTTTCAGAAAGCTATGAATAGACGATCCGGTGGAAGCATTGAAGTCTGCGAAGGGAAGAATGAAGGCATGAAGTGAAGGGAGTGAAGGAAGGGAAGAGCCGTGCCGGAATAGAGAGGCTTTGAAGTATGCAGAGCAAATGTGGGAAGGGGAGGGCAGCGGTTGAGATTTAGTAGGATTAGGAAGCCCTTGCTCAGTCTATACTGGTCCGCAAACGAAATTGGGCAAAGTCATCAGTAGAGGTGTCTACATGTCTGAGGAAACGCAGCTGTGCAGGTGTATCAATGACAGAGAGGAGTATCAGCAGGCATACATCTGTACAGACAATAGAGTCACGCACCCTTGACGGGACCGAGCAGGTCGCGACAATATGGTAGGCAGAAAGCCTCGGCTGGCCTGGAGGACTCAAACGCAGAACTGCGTATGTAGTACCCAGTCAGCAAACGTAGCAGCATTGACGGCCAGTGCAAAGAAGGTCGATTGTGACGAGTGATCCAGTCTTGCATTGCGAAGGTGTTCCTGCCCGCTTTCTTCATCTTCGCTGATTTCAAGACTCCCACTGGGTTGCCTTTGCTTCGCCAGCACAAAAGCCAGCCAGGATGGGCGACTCTGGGTCCGCGCAGGCGCTATCGACGTCGCACGCCGACCTGATAACGTATCTCGCCTTCTCGTCGTCGTCGCCGTCGCTGCTCGCAAGCACCTCGCTCGACGGCTGGATCCGCATTCATGCCCGGACAGCGGTGGCCTCGACGTCGAGCTCTGCAGGCGGGAAGCGGGCAGCGAGGAACGGCGCGAATGGGGACAGCGCCATGACGGCAGACGGAGACGAGGACGAGGACAGCGAGGCCGCCGACGAGTGGGTCGAGGTCGGGTCGTGCAAAGCAAACGAAGGACCCGTCTGGCGTGCCATCTGGGGGCCGCGAGAGTACGGCACGAGCGTGCTCGTCAGCATAGCAGGGAGCGTGGTGAACGTGTGGGGTGGGCTTGAATCCATCTCATGCTCAACTTGTGTTGCTGGCTGACCTGCTCGGTGCCTCCAGAGACGCGGCTGCAGAGTGGCACACACCGCGGAAATCTAGAGCTGCTGCCGCGAGCGACACTCGTAGAAGCGAGAGGCAGTTTGAGGGACGTCGCATTTGCGCCGTCAGAGTTTGGCATGAAGCTGGTGCGTCTGGCCCTATGCTGGGTCTGGCCTCTGCGCGTGGCGAACTACTTTGCTGAAGCCCTGCTTTGCTTGCATTTTGCAATGACAGGCCTCCATCGCTGCAGACTCGCACCTCCGCGTCTATGAATGTCTAGACCCTTCCTCTGCTGGTCTCGCAAGCTGGTCCCTGCTCGAAGACATCGACCTTCTCACCCTTCCCAATGCCTACTATTCTCCATCTACCCAAGGCACACACATCCATTCTTCCCACCACTCGCAGCAAACACAGCTCATCAAAGGATTCGACGATAATGGCACTCCCGGCTCAAAAGCTGCATTGGGTCCGTCTGGGCCTAGCTCTGCCTCGCTCGGCGCAGTTTCTACCTCTTCCTCGTCGAGCGCAAAGAACATTGGCCGCATCGAGAGCTCTGGCGCATGGGCGGTTGCCTACTGCCAAGAAGCGTGGTGGGGAGAGTGTCTTGCGGTGTCAGCAGGTCGAGAGGGCATCGTCAGGGTGTGCAGCATGACTTTAAAGCTCTTCCCGGCAGCATGAACTGAAAGTCTCTCTTTCTCCGCATAGATTATGCACTTTGCGCCGCCATCCTACTGGTCCCAAGTCATCGTTCTCCAGCCCCCAAATACCTCATCCGCCTCGCCAATTGCAACAATAGCATGGGCGCCATCAAGTGGACGATCATACCATCTCATCGCAAGCGGCAGCCGGGACGGTGTGGTGCGGATCTGGAAAGTCTCGCCCTCAAACGATGCAGGCGGGCATTGGGAAGCAACGCTTGCTGCGCAGATAGAAGATCACGTTGATGGAAGCAGTGGAGGTGTTGGCAAAGTCGAGTGGAACATCACAGGCACCGTCCTCAGTACGGCGGGCTGCGATGGCGTGGTTCGGCTATGGAAGGCAAGCTATAGTGGAGAATGGCGAGCTTTGACATCTATCTCATGCGAGGGCGAAGGAGAGCAGAGCGAAAGCACGCGAAAGCGTTGAGAAGCAATTATGGTCGCGAGGTCCACTAGTCGCCCGTCAAATGACGCGAAAATAATAATAATTTCGAAATACACTTCCAAGCGATCTTTACCTACGTCCGGACTGGGTCTGGCCGTACACCAGCTAATACAGCAGCAATCTGAGCAGCCATAAATTTGCCATAGTACCTCATCACCTGGAGCTCTCCGCCAGTGAACCAAATCCCATCATGTCCAGTCGGGCGGTACACTCCCCTAATCTCTCCTTCACCGTCCAAGTTCCATATCGGCTCAAGCTTGATTTCTTTTCCGATGATGCCAGCAATGACATCTCGTGTGTCTTTTGCGAAGCCCGTGCACCAACAAAGCACATCTGCATCGAGATGGGTGCCGTCTTCAAAGTCTAGCCCGCTTGGCACGACGCGCGAGATTTTGGTACCTGACTTGATCTTGATCTCGCCTGCTCCTATGGCATGACCCGCTCCGATATCAGGATAGTCTATAAGGGATCATCAGTGATCGCTCTCGAGCATGACGGCAAAGAGAGCAGAAACTCACGCTTTCCACCATGGCAGAAGATCTGATTCTGGACAGGCCCATCATGCTGCGCTAAGAAGCCTGCCTTTTCCAAATTTTCATAATACGTCGGATCGTATGCTTCTTTGCTCATCTTCATGCTGAGCGCCGATAGTGTTGCGCCCAAAGCGACTGGATCTTCAGTGGCAATGGTATCACCGAGCTCTACTCCGTTCTCCTCGTTCCAGATCCGCATCTGTAGCGTCTCGATATGATCTGGCGCATATATGCGAGTCGGGCCGCGTTGCACTACGGTCACGTCTAGTCCAGCGCGCGAACAATCCCACGCTACATCGAGGCCGGTCGTGGATGCGCCTACGACGGCTATCTTTTTGCCTTTCCATTCGCCAGGATTCGTGTATCGAATACTGTGCATCGATGGACCCTTGAAAGTGTCCATGCCTGGATATACTGGCATGTTTGGGAAACGACCGCCAATGCCGTTTGCGAAGATGATGGCACGCGCGACAATTTGGCCATTATTGGTTTGAACGGTCCACTCTTTATCGGCCTCGTCCCAGTTTGCCTTGTTCACTGTAGTGTTTTGGTATACCGGCAAGTTGAGATCATGTACGTAGTCCCGGTAGTACCGCGCGATGAGCTTTGCAGGCACAAATTGAGGATAGTCGGATGGGAATGGCTTGTACGGCAAGCCTGAGAAGATCTTGGTCGTGTGCAGCGTTGCACTATCGTATCGTTTCGCCCAAGCGTCGCCAACTTGCTCTTCGCGATCAAGGATAACAAAGTCGAGGTTAAGGGCTTGAAGATACGAAGATATGCTCAGGCCGGCGTGGCTGTGAATGTACATTGGCGGCTCAGCCGTGTCCTTGACATCATGTGCGCTGGTCTGAAACGTCTGGAAGCTCACCCTGCTCCCACAACGACAATATCACACCGTTTGGGCAGGTCTTTCGGCACTTCGCGCCCCCTTTCTGGCTTTCCCCACGGTGCAGCGTCCAATTCCTGCAGCGACGTGCTGGTCGTGAACAGCTTGATGCCGCCGTCTCTGAGCCGTATGAACTTGAGAGCCGCGTGACAGCTTGCGGGTGGATTGGACGTCCTGAATGAGTAGCCTAGCCGGAGAAGCGAGGAATCTTGCGGCAGGTCAATGACTTGTACTTGCTGTGGGATGAGGGCGACGTCTGATATCCCGGCACGAGAAAGCAGCGGCGGTAGGCGTTCTCGTATTGTGCTGCATGACGGACGTCAGAATAGCTGAGCGTAAGCACCCACTATCCCAGGAAGGTGAGTCCAACACCCACGCTTTCGAATGAAAGGTCCGGAAGGTCCATGTGAGCGCCACCAAGTCGCGAAAGAAGCCATCTTCGTAGTAGAGCTCTTCGAAGGCGTCTGCATCACCAGCGAGCAGCGCTTTTGTTTTCGGTTCCAGCTCTTTGGCGAGCTGCTGTGCTTCTTCGTGACTGAATGCCAGGCACTGCTCGGTCGCTGGAAAGCCCCCCGGCAGCTCTGAGACGTCGCCGATGCCATACAGGTCGCTGTCTTCGGCGGGCATCGCGCAGAGATACCTTTGATTTGGATGTCAGGCCAGTGCGGGCGTTGTGTCTTGACTCTGCACTTGTCAATGTGCGGTGATTCCAACCTGGAGCTCCGCTTTCGAATTCCGGTTGCCACCTTGCAGTAAGGGCCGTCTACATGTCGACAATGCCTGAGACATACAGGAAAGACTGCTGCCACTGATAGGATCACTTGCTCCACGAAGATAGAGCGTCTACACAACATTTAGTACGCTCTTCCACACATATCGATAAGTGGTGACACATGCCGGTGGCAAATATCAAGGGCGGGCTATTTCAAGGCCGAGAAGTAAATACTTGCTGAACGCTTTCCCACAACAACGTACATCCCCGAGAGCTCAAACAATCCCACGCTGTGCCGCGACGCTGCTATATATATATATATACTCCATCTGCTTCCAAACAGCCACAAGCTTCATGCCTTCATGTGCGGACAGGTTCTGGCCGAACGCCCTTGATGGCAGCCGCAATCTGGCATGACAAGAAGCGACCGTAGTACCTGCAAAGACTGTCAGTCAACTATCGCCCAAATCACTTATGAAGTCGCCCTGGCGCACCTCATTGTTTGAAGCTCTCCGCCCATGATCCAAGTTGCGTCGTGCCCCGTAGGTCTGAAAACGCCTCTAATCTCTCCCTCTGCATCGATATTCCAGACAGCCTCAAGCTTGATCTTGTCTCCAATGATAGAGCTAATAAAGTCTCGGTTGTCTTTCCGGAAGCCAGTGCAATAGCAAATGACATCGGCGTCAATATGAGTGCCGTCTTCGAATGCTACGCCAGTTGGTGTGATGTGCGAGATTAGGGAACCGGATTTGATCTTGATGTCACCGTCGATGATGGCTTGTCCGGCGCCAATGTCGGGGTAGTCTGTGAACGAGATAATCATTCAGAACTGTCAACTCAACAGAGCTGATATCCAAGCGCTCACGTTTTCCAGACCTGCAGAAGATCTGATTGTGAACTGCGCCATCAACAGTAGCCAAGAACCCGGCTTTCTTAAGGCCAGAATAATACGCAGGGTCATGTGCCTCCTTGAGTTGACCAAGAACGAGGCTGGATAGCGTAGCATTGAGGACGACTGGATCTTCCGTAGCCATGATGTCGCCTAGCGCTGCTGGTCGGTGATCATTCCAGAAAAATTGCTGAGCGCGGTATGTATGCTCAGGAGCGTAGATGCGCACCGGACCGCGCTGGACAACGGTCACGTCGATGCCCATGCGGGAGCAGTCCCAGCCTACGTCCAGGCCCGTGGTGGACGCGCCGACAATGACAACCTTCTTGCCTAGCCAGGGCGTAGGGTTTGTATACTGTGCTGAATGGAGTTGCAGGCCTTTGAATGTCTCTGCGCCTGGAAATTCAGGCTGGACAGGGAATCTTCCACCAATGCCGATTGCGAAAATGAGCTGACGAGCGACAACCGTGCCTCGAGCAGTGCGGACCGTCCATTCCTTCTTCTGCTCGTCATAGTCCGCCTTCTCGACTTCGCAGCGTTGATATACGGGCAGCTCGAGCTCGCGGACATAATCCTTGTAGTATTGCGCAATGAGCTTGCCAGGTACGAATTCAGGATAGTCGCGTGGAAAAGGCTTGTATGGTAATCCGGAGAAGACGCGAGATGTGTGGAGAGTGGCGCTGTCGTATCGCTTTGCCCAGGCATCACCGACTTGCTCTTCTCGGTCAACGATGATAAAGTCGAGACCGAGGGCTTGGAGGTATGATCCGAGAGCGAGGCCGGCGTGTCTGCATGCGCACAAAGACAAGTATCAGATAAAAGGTAAGGAACATAGGACCCTGAAATTGCAGTCATTCACGCACCCAGCTCCCACAATAATGGCATCGGTCCTGGACGGCAGCTCGTTTGAAACAGGCGTAGTCCGCTTGCATTCTCCCCAAGGTGCGACGTCCAGCTCCTCGAGCGCAGTCGTCGTAGTAAACAGCTTGACCTCGCCATTCGCGAGTTTCAGGAATTTACAAGCAGCGGTGCTCTTCGTCTCTGGCGTTGTGGTCTTGTAGGTGAATCCAAGACGCAGGAGGGAGATTCCATTTGGCAGAGGCAGGACTTCGACTTGGCGTGGGTCGAGGGAGACGCTTTTGATGCCTGCTCGTGCGATGAGAGGTGGGATGCGATCGATGATGGTGCTGCGTGATGACAACAGCAGATCCAAAAACAATGTCGTCAGCCATGTCTCAAGAACCAGCATGAAAAGCATACTCACCCCTTTGAGTGAAATGTCCTAAAAGTCCAAGAGAGCGAGACCTGGTCCCTCCAGAATCCATTCTCGTAGTAGAGGGTTTCAAACGCGTCTTTATCACCGGACAAGAGCCTCTCTACGAGCGGTGTCAGCTTCTCTGCGAGTCCTTGTGCCTCTGGCTGTGTGATTTCGCCCAGACTGCTCGGCTCTGGAAAGCCACCAGGCAGGAGGCGCACGTCTTCCATACCCGCGAGCTCTGGGGCTGCTTCGAGGGGCACGGCGACGTCGAGGTCGATGGCCATGGCGTGCGGTTTATTGTTGTTCTGTTGTAATTTGCTATTCGCGTGTCTTGTCTTCTTGAGGCGCCCTTATCAGATCAGCTCAATGTCCAAGCGAGCGCTACGTACTACGCACACGACTGAGAGAACGGGACAGAGTCAGATGCAAGCAAGACAAGCAGCAGCAGTCGTCGTTGCACCCATGCACGCCTCTGCAGTATCGCGTCTCCCTATCGGTGCTATCGGAAAAGCACGCGGCCGCTGAGACCGCCGGCCGCTTTAATCCGATCGCCCTGGCCCACGGCGAAAGCCTGGACCCGCCAAACGTATACGGGACAAGTGACTGCAACAAGGCTCATGAAGGTCAAAATATGGTGTGTGACAAACGATATGTAGAATCGAATCACTGTGGTCCATCAGCGAGAACGCCTCTGGCCTCGCAAAGTTTGCACAAAGAATGCATCTACTTTTCTATTCAAAACCACCAACAGACGCGTAAGATGGACTACACTGCATGCAAATAGCTCTCCAGCAAGTGCATCGCCCATGAAAGAGAGCACTCCCAGTGAGAGCACCCTAGACGCGAGTGCAGGTGTCTAGAACCGCCCTCTAGCTTCTCTCACAAGTGCGCCGCCTTTGCCTGCGCTTCTGCAGCATCGCAAATTTCCATAGCCTGTTCAAGTTCGCTAGTAGGAATTTTGTATACATTGACAAGGGGCGAATCTTCAGGCGGGTAGATGTGGCCATCGACAGTTGCTTGGCGAGATAGAGGGACGCTGAATTGTCGACGCGCACATAGGGTCTTTTCATATTCCTTGAGCTGGAAGCAAGACAAATGGGTTCAGTGTTAGAAAAAGGTGTCTCCATTGGACGTATGTTGTTGTTATATCGCACTCACTGCCTTGTTTGCATCGGGCTCACTGCCATTGACGATAGCCGCCAGAGTTCTCGCGAGCCAAAATGCGTCCATGATGCCGCTACCAAAATAACCAAAATTAAGCGCTGACACTTTCTTTTGAGAGAGTTAGTTGGAGGTGAAATGCGTGCGACTCACTGATTCACACCCTCGCCGCGATACATAGTCATCGGTCCCGCACTATCTCCAGCTAGAGAAACACGACCACTACCTCCTTCCCATGGTTCGCTTATCCAATCGCGGAGCTGGAGACGCGTCACGGGTGATGAAGTGGACATGTTGGTGATGAATGATTTGAAAGGCTCGGCGAATCCCTCTGTTTTGCGCTTCATCTCTGCGTGCGACAAAATAGAAATGCAAGCATCAGGCCAATGTGCGAAAGGCATTAGCTTGCTTCCTTTCTACTGTGAGTTTCGGCCAGGCCTTTTTCGGAAGACTTTCACGCACCATTGATGATGTCCTCGTCTCTTGGCGCGGTAAGCTGGAAGCGATCCTCGAGCGAGTCGACGGGATATGACATCTGTGGACAAGGCGGAAGTTGGTCACGAATTAGCAATGCGCATGAGTCATGACAAGGTTGCTCCTTGATTCCCTCAGGACAGGGTTGCAAGGATTCTTTTAAAAAAAAAATGGCGACTCACATAAGTCAAGCAAGATACCTGATCCGTCTCTGGGTGTACATCCTGAATACTATGCCAAAAGAAAACATTCGTATCGGGTTGAATGCCTTGAAATAGCAAGCCATCGACTTCACGAATCGGAGCAATAGCTTGCGTTGATACTGTTTGGATCACTGCGAGGCTTGAATACAGGAGCGGGTGAAGGGGGTCGTGGCCTTGTAGGAGTTGTTTTCGGACTGTATTGCGACGATTGAAGAAGGAGTATTTATCATTTGCTGTGTGTCAGCTTTGGGAAGAACTTTCTCTGTGGGAACTAAGACATCCCAGGACCTATAGCTAGGTGCCGCAGGCCTTGGAAAGAGAGGAGCGGGTAGAGCGCAAGGCAAAAACGCACCAGGTGACATTGCGCCTTCGCATCCGATCAAAAAAGCGCCTCTAAAGCTACTTCCATCTGCAAAGTACGCCGTGACGCCTCCATTGTCTCCTTGTCCTTGATCATGAATCTCGTAACGCGAGAAAGACTTGTTCATTCGTAGATCTACACCTTCGCTTAGTAACTTGCGGAGTTTGGGTCTGTTTGCGCGTATGAAACGACCGGCTGTGGGTAGGCGGCTATCATCAATAGCCGCAAGAAGAGAGATTCAAGCAGGCAGAAGGGAAGAAAAAAAGGACTCGCTTTATCAGCGATATGTGCTACATTTATCCGCAATGGGGTTGAAGCTCCACCTCGAGAGCTTTGGTTGGGGGAACTTACTACATGATATTTCCATTCCTCATGTCGACAGTATCCCATTTGAGATTGACCTGAGGTATTTCAGGATCTGCAGCTGCAGTAGGCAAGCGAGCTGCGAGATCCGGACCGAGCATGTTTTCGAGCAGGGCTTTGCACCTTTATCACATTTTTGGATTCGATGATATTATCGTCGTAAGAGGAAGTACAGAGGAACAGATTGATGATAGGGATGTAGGGATAGAGTGGGCGTGGGTTGTTGAGCAGGTTTGAAGCGACGTCCGCAAGAGTATAAAATGCGTGCACGCGTTGGAGAAGTGATTGCGAACCATGTGCAGCAGTTGTAGAGTGGCCAGAGTCGATTATAACGGCGAGCGAGCAACAGATGGTCCAATAGCAAGTGCGAGGGCGACGGGGGAAGTGCAATAGGCCAAAGCGTGCGAGCAGCCATTCGTACGCGGCACGCATTGATAGCAGAGCGAGGATTGGTGTGCGTGTGGCGGCATGACAGGGCGAGGGAGGGACGGGGCAAGAGCAAGAGCATCAGCGGCAAGCACGAGGCGAGAGCGCAAAGATAATGGACGAGCGCACCAATGGATTGAGAGCGCCCATCCCTGATTGCGAGCCTGCACTACATCTCGCTCGAATACAATCGACGACAGGCCTTGCTGTTTGAGAGCGTGCGAGAGGGACAGACCGACGATGCCGCCGCTGTGAGCGAATGGCAGAGTTAGGGAGAGCCATTATCAGCTTGAAGCTCTGCTGTACTGTGGTTATCGCGACGGACGCACCCGATAATGAGGACCTGCGCGTCGTTGCCAGTGGTGGCCATCTCTGCATGCGCAATTGCGATGATTCAAGGGCCCGTCCGAGTCGGGTGTTTTCACGAGCGACGAGGGGAAGAGAGTAAGAGAGCTGAGCTGTGCTGTGCTATGCTGTCCTCGTCTGGCTGTCCTCTCTTGTCCAGGTATCGCGCCCGCCTTGTTGCTCCCTCCCGCTCTGGCCCCTGCGAGCTGCACCGCGGCCGCCTGTGCCCGTGAAGCGCGTATACAGTAGACCAGACGTCGATGCGGACCACAGACAGAGCAAGGTAGGAGATATGCTATGCTACGCTACACAGACATCGTCGCACACGCATCGCATCGCCCATCGTGTCGGCCCATCTCATCGGGCCAGACTGGCAGCACTCAGTCGCTCATCGGGCTGAGCGAGTAGTGCGGCTAGAATCGGTCAGACGAGACGAGGGCTGAAGCTTCAGATCAAGTGTTTCTCTTGTCGCCCTTCTCTCGATCCTGGTGCCTCTGCTGGATGCTCATGCTCGTATAATGCTCACGCTCATGCTCATGCTCAAGTCCATGCTCACCTCGATAAGATAGCGAGCAGAGCAGAGCAAAGTGCGCGGCTTTGCAGAGCCCGCAGCGGATAGAGCGGAAGACTGGGCAACGCCAACGCCACATTCGTACACCTAGAGCATGCCATGGCAGACTTCAAAAGCCAGCCTCGACGGCCGTGCGTAGAGCTACTCCCCGCATCGTTGCTCTCTCCGAGTGCTGTGACCGTTCCGTCAAGCCTTGTCATGGCCATGGTTACTACTGACAACTTACCGCCGAGTACCAGGCTGGCTTTGCACGTGACCCACTTTACGCGATCCTTGGTCAAGCGAGGAACACAAAACCTCCCAGAATGTCCATACATCGTCAAAGCCAACGTTCAATGAAGGTGCACGGAGCAGCATACACTGGTCATATATTGTATGGCTCTGTCGCGACCAGTAAAAGCCCTGCTGCCGTTCTGATGGTCAAGCTGGCCACAGCCGAACGAGCAGAACTGACCGAGGTAAAGGAAGCCACAGTCTCCATACAGTAGGTTGCTGCAGCAGCAGTATAACAGCAGAGAAACGTCATTGTACATTCTGAACAAAACATCGACTCGGCTAACGACGGCCTCTGTTTGCCTTGTCATACTTCTACAGTCAACACTACTCGCGAAGCCGACCCGTCCTCCTCGGATGCACACGATCATCGGATGTTCGAAGCTAGCGCTGATCAGCCACTGACACACCGCGTGCAAATGCATGCAAAGAGCCATTAAGTCATTTACCGTCCGTCTGTTCTGTTTAAGCCGTCGGACGTCAAGCAGGCAGTAGTATCCTCTCCTTTGCTCCATTCACAACCCTGGATCAGTAGTATTGAAACCTGATTCGACCCTTCGATTCCTTGCCTGATCAAGCAACCCCAAGGTCCACCCGGCACACAGTGAGAATCACACACACAGCAACAGCATGAAGACCCTCAGTGCGCTTGCAGGGCTTTCAGCCTTGGCAGCCAGCACAGCAACGACGGCCCTAGGCTCTCCCTTTCCAGAAGCTTTCGACAAGCGATACGCCGACGTGGGTGGGGCCCCCTCTTTCACTCGAGGTATTGGAGCCGGCGGCGGAGGAGCTCCAAATCTCGCCGCTCGCCAGCAGGAACAGCAAACTGCACCCGCTCCACCTGCAAATTTACCAAATGCAACAAGACTCAGTTATAAAGTGCCTGCGCCTTTGGCGAATGGAGGTAAAGCATGGAAGGAAGCACATGGTCGGGCAAGGAGCTTGGTTGGCCAGATGACTCTTGAAGAAAAGGTGCGCGGAATACTGTCCTGTTCTGTTCGAGTGTATTTGTTGCAGAGATTTGGGATAGCGTAGCGGTGAGTTGGAAACAACTGACACGCTGTGCTTTGTGGCCTCTGATGAACTGCAGGTCAGCATTGTCACTGGACAGGTTGGAAGGTGAGCAGTCTCATGAAAAAAGCGCAAATACAGGCGAATTTGTTTCGCCAACATAAGCTGACTGTCCCCCTCTCATATCCACAAAAACCTGTACCACACTTCTTCTTACTCTCTCCAACTCGTTTCGCTTCCATTCCAAATTCTCTGTCACTTCGCTTCTTTTCTGATATATATTGTAGATGTGCCGGCAACACTGGCTCAATCGAGCGTCTCGGCCTCCCTACGATATGTCACCAAGACGGACCGGCAGGCGTTCGTCCAGCAACTGGCAAGACTCAATTCCCATCTGGACATACCGCAGCTGCGACTTGGGATAGGGATCTCATCTACCATCGCGCGCTGGCCATGGGACAGGAGTTCTATGATTTGGGAATCCATGTGGCTCTTAGTCCTGTTACGTAAGTTTCTTCTCTTTGGGCCGGCGTTTAGTGACGAGGCTTGGGGCTGGTCTGGGAGCTCGAGGCCCCGTGCGGCCTCCGTGCTCGAAGGCTGGTGGCCAAAGAAAAAGATGAGGACTGACACTGTTGAGCATTTGCTTTGGACAATCAAAGCGGAGGGCCTCTTGGTCGCAGCCCATACGAAGGCAGAAACTGGGAGGTACGCCTTCATCAGATTGGTTTACTTTCTTTCTGGGATCTTTCGACTTATCATCTTCCTGCTTCTACGTCAACAGGGCTTCGCCGCTGATCCGTATGCCACTGGTGTGGGAGCCTACTATTCCGTCAAAGGACTGCAAGATGCAGGCGTTACTGCTACTTCGAAGCATTTTATCGCCTATGAGCAAGGTTCGCCACATTGATAATTCGTACCTAAATCTGCATTCTTCTAACACCTGTTTGCGTTCTCCTCCTCCTTCAAAAGAGACCTACAGGAATCTCGTAAGTCCCTTGATAAAGTTTCGACCAACGTATCCACAAAACGCAGCTCACGGCCGCTTTTGCTGTTTTCCTTTTTCCAGTATGGCCAAACTGCGAGCTATTCCGTCTTTCCAGCATCCGCCCAATTGCCCATCGATTCGTATGTCGATAGCAAGACGACTCACGAGCTTTATGCATGGCCATTTGCAGAGGCCGTTCGCGCTGGTACGGGCTATGTCATGAGCTCGTATAACATGGTCAATGGCACGCATGCGTCTGCGAATTCGGAACTCTTGAACGGACTCTTGAAGACTGAGTTTAACTTCCAAGGACCTGTCATTTCTGACTGGGGTGCGTTGTCGTCGATTCATATGAATGTGCTGGACTAAATTCTTGGTCTTGGTTTGTGCAACTCAGGCGGTGTCTGGTCTACCCAGTACACCATCATTGGCGGCAATGACCTCGACATGCCCGGCTTGGGGTATGGCGGCTCTCTTGGCGTCTTTTTCGACACCGAACTCGTCGAGCTTGTCAACAATGGCACAGTCCCCGAGACGCGACTCAATGACGCCGTTACTCGTGTCCTTACGCCCTACTTTGCACATGGACAAGCAGACAAGCCACTCCCACCTACAGTGATCAATGCGGTCGACGTACCAGGTCTACCTATCATCTACAAGAATGTGCAAAAGGACTCTACGCTTGACTTGATCAAAAAGGTTGCACAAGATGGCGCTGTGCTGCTCAAGAATGTAGATGGTGCGCTGCCGTTGAAGAAACCGCAGAGCATCGCTATCATCGGCCAGACTGCCGGTCCCGCCATTCATTCAGACTATGAATGCGGCGCTTTTGGAGATGGCTGCCCCAATAACTCGAACAACGGTACTTTCAGCCTTGGATTTGGATCTGGCTATTCTCAGCCTCAGAATCTCATCTCTCCGCTCAGCTCTATCCAAGAGCGAGCGCTAAAAGATCGCTCACTCGTCCGATATGCACTCAACAACTCCAACATTGAAGACATTGAGCAAACAGCCGCCAAGGCCGATGTCGCGCTTGTATTCGTTGAAGCCTACGCTGTCGAGGGACAAGACCGCGAGACACTCCTTCTCACAGCAAACGGAGACAACATCGTCCAAGCTGCTGCAAGTCAGAACAACAATACTATCGTCGTCATGTACATCCCTGGCTCGGTAGTCATTGACGCTTGGATCGAGCATCCCAATGTGACAGCTGTCATTGCGCCCCTCTTCCCTGGCGAGCAGGCTGGTCCAGCGCTTGTGCCCCTGCTGTACGGCGACATCAGCCCATCTGGCAAGCTGCCATTCACCATTTCAAAGAAAGTCGATGATTTCTTGCCCAACTCAATTGTAAAAGACGAGGTCGTCGCTCCAAAGTCATACTTTGAAGAAGGTCTGAACATCGACTATCGATGGTTTGACAGCAAGGACATTACTCCTCGCTATGAATTCGGCTTTGGACTTTCCTACTCTTCATTTGGCTACTCGAACATTCAGCTCAAGTCGGCCTATGAAACCGACAAGTATGCCGTTCAGGAGACGCATGAGAAATACCAGGGTCAAGGAGAAGGCGATTCAATCTATGACCAAATCATGGTGATCACTGCGGATATCAAGAATAAAGGCGACGTCACAGCTTGTGAAGTCGCACAGCTGTACATTCAATTCCCAGAATCAGAAGATCAGCCGCCCCGCCAGCTTCGTGGATTCGACAAGATCAAGCAGCTCAAAGCTGGATCATCAGAGACTGCTAGCTTCTCAATCCGGAGAAAGGACGTCATGGTTTGGGATACTGTCATGCAGAAGTGGAGGATGCCAAAAGATGGATATGTCGTCTTCCACGTCGGTTCTAGCTCCAGAAAGCTGCCTCTTAGCGTCAAGCATGAATTTTAAAGGCTACCAAGGACATTGTGTCAAGAGCAGACAGAGAAGATAGCTAAAAGATGCCTCACTGCGGCGGCTCAATGCCAGTGGACTTGAAAAATTACAAGGCAGACATCAGCGAAGCGCGAACATCAGGTGTTATGCGTCCGGAAGTCCAGGGACTTTCAATTTGAGATTGATCCTGCCTGCTTGTCAGCACGGCTTCTGCGAACGCGCGGCAGCACATTGACAAGCACGCATGATTGCATTGCTTTTGAAGTTCTCTCGACTTGACAACAGTGCGTAAGAATGCTGCAGACAAGTTCAAAGAGCGAGGTACTGAGCCTCCATGCTCGTTGACCTTGACCGCGCGGGCCTCTGCACATCTACTGCTGCTCGTCCTTGTTTGCGCCCGAGTCCTTCTCGTGCTTCTCAGCAGGCTGCTGGTCCTGGCGCTCCGAGAGCTTAGCACCGACATTCTTGCCGGTCGTTTCAGGGACCTCGCCCGACTTGTAGCCAGAGTCGGTGTTGTCGTCTGCGGAGGATTGACGCGCGGCGGCCTGTTCGATTATAAGTCCACAACATCAGCTGGATTCGCGTGATGCTCAGAAGCTTGAGAGACTGACGACAAGAGCCTTGGGATCGCGGGCAGCTTCACCACCACCGCTCTGGTTGGCGATCTGCGAGCCGCGTGCGGCGGCATTGAATTTTTCTGTGGGCGGCAAAAGTCAGAATTGCACGTAAGGGTATTCATCGTTAGATGTTGCCGTATACGCACCAGGGTCACCCTTGAGGCCGGCTGTTGGTGAGCAGAACACACAAGCATCAGTGACATGTCGAAAAGACTTCCAAACGGTATCGACGAACAAGTGCTGGCGCTGATAGCGAAACAAGGGGGTCAGTCAGGCTGGTCAGATTAGTGGACTAAGATTTCGACCCACTGATTGCTGGCGCCAGTTCCCTCGCCTTGAGGCGACTTCTGCTTGTCCTGATGATGTCCGTCCTCGTCCTGGCGGGCTCGGAGTCCCTTGTCGCCCTCGCCATGAGGGCGACCTTCGCCGGCGGTCTCGCCAAACTCTTCGGGAGCCTCCTGCTGCTTGGTCGGGTCCTCTCGCTGGTCTTCAGTGCCAGGAGCAAAGCGGAGGTGTGGCTTGACCTTTTCCTTCTTTGGGTGTTCGTGGTGGGCGTTCTTGTCGCCGGGCGAGGTCCTGCGAGGGGTTCGCACTGCGGATTAGCTGGGAACAATTGAGGCTGGTGATTTGCCAGATGATACTCGCATCCAAACCAAGAGAGGCGCAAAGAATAGCACGGAGCCGACCTGTTACGAGGTGTTCGTCGTTGTCGGGGTCAGCCAATCCAATCGTCATGCCAGGGAGAGGAGGGAGATCGGAGATAGCAGGCGAGCGAGATGGGAGGTGCGCAAGGAATGACACGACGGCAGATACAGCGCAAGCAGTAGCATGGCAGTCAGTACATTGTCGTCGTTCAGCTTGTCAATGCACGCAGCCCACCATCCAGGGAACATCCGAGCTGGGCTTGTGGTGTGATGGCTTGATCGCCTCGGCGGCCTCTTTGGCCTGCCAGAGCAGAGAACACAGCATCAGCGTGCATACTATGGACAATATAGACATGCCACATCCACGCACCTTGCCGGTCGCCTCCTCCATCGTCGAAGCGAAGCGCTTCTGCGCGACACTTCGCATCATTGGCGCAGGAGCTGCGACTCTAGGCCTCGCGGCGCGGAGGGCGGAGCTTCGTAGGGCTTGCATGGTGGGGATTTGAGGTGTGCGTGCCAAGCTGGGTGTGCTTGTCACTCTTGCTCTGCTCTGCTGTGTTCTCTCTCGGTGGTCTTGCTTTCTCTTTTTGGCAGAAAGTCAAGCAGGCAGCGGGCTCAGCTTTGCACGCACTGCGAGGTGGATCGAAGAGAGCGACGACGAGGAGCAGCACTTGGACAAGACACTCGTACATATCGTCTAGTGGCAGGACACAGCGGGCCTAGTGCTCTGTGCAACCCTCCCACAAGCACCCACCAAGCTCGCCCATCATGGCGTCGGCACAGACGACAAAGATGTCCAAGGAGGACTTTAGAAAGGCAAAGGTGGGCAACGCGCGTAGCTCATGTGTGCGTGGGATTGGTGCTAACGCGCTGTAATGACACCCAGGACCTCGATGCCGCGCGAAAGGCGGGCACGGCGATGCCAGAGGTCGACGCAGTCAGCGGCAAGGCCATCAATCCGCACATTCCAGGTGGGCGCAGCAAATAATACCACACAGCTGGAGATATACTTTTACTGATGTGGTCATCCTCCACAGACTTCATGGCCAAGGCGCCCTGGTACATGAACACTGGCGCCGGTCCATCACTCAGCCACCACAAGTCGAACATCGAGTACAATGCAGATCCGTCAAAGCTCGAGCGGCGCTATCAGAAGAAGGTGGTGAGTGCGGGCTACAATCAAAGAGGAGACTGTCCATTGAATATGAAGCTCACCACTGCTTTGTGTCAAAAACGCAGTCCGCCCCCGTCACAAAGTTCCGCAAGGGAGCATGCCCGAATTGTGGCGCAATGCACGCCGAAAAGGACTGCCTGGAGCGGCCGCGCAAGACGAAAGCAAAGTACTCTGGCACCAACTTTGCCGCTGATGAGACAGTGACGACGACGCGCAAGGACGACTATGACAGCAAGCGAGACCGATGGGACGGGTACGATCCTACAATGTACCGGACAGTCGTCGAGGAGCATCAAGCACTCGAAGAGGCTCGGCGCAAGTTGAGAGAAGAGGAGATAGACAAGACGACGGACTTGAAGACGGTTGAGAAGGTCGCCAAGGCCGGCAAGGGCAAGAAGAAGAAGAACGAGGATGATTTTGGCTCTTCAGACGAGAGCGAGGATGATCTCGACGAGCGATACGCAGAGGGCGCAGATGCAGTCGGTCAGAAAGTCGACACAAAGACACGTATCACTGTCCGAAATCTGCGTATTCGAGAAGATACCGCAAAGTACCTACTCAATCTCGATGTCGATTCTGCCTACTATGACCCAAAGACGCGTTCTATGCGTGAGAACCCGAATCCGGACAAGGCACCTGTGGATCTGGCATTCGCAGGCGAGAATTTTGCACGTCACTCTGGTGATGCTTCGGATGCGCAGAAGCTGCAGCTGTTTGCGTGGCAAGCCGAGCAGCGCGGTAACCTGGTGCATGCCAACTCGAACCCGACACAAGCCTCGCTCATCTACAAGGAATACCTTGAGAAGAAGGAGAAGCTCAAAGATACGTCCAAGACGAGTATTCTGGACAGATACGGTGGCGAAGAGCACTTGCAGCAAATGCCGAAAGAACTGCTCGCGGGCTCGACGGAGAACTATGTCGAATACTCGCGGACGGGTCAGCTTATTCGAGGCGAGGAGCGCGCCAAAGCTCGCAGCAAGTACGACGAGGACATTTATCCTGGCAACCATACCTCGGTCTTTGGCAGCTGGTTCAACCTCAGTACCTTCCAATGGGGCTTCGCATGCTGCCACTCGTACATCAAGCAATCGTATTGCGCAGGCCAAGCGGGCATTGAAGCCGAAAAAGAGCAAGCGAAGGGTATACGAGCGATTGCGCCGCCCAAGCCAGTCGAGACGCGCTCGCTTGCAGAAATCCAGGCAGGCAAGACGGAGGAGCAAAAAGCAAAGGAGAAGAAGGAAGCAGAGGAAAAGGCCAAGAATCAGCCGAAGCGGAAAGCAGAGGATGAAGTCACAGAGGACGATATGGAGGCGTACTACAAGAAGAAGAGCAGAGGTCACCTCGATGATCCCCTTGCGAATGTCGGGTCAGAGGAGCTTTTGCCGCTCTGAAGGTTGTGTGGTGCGACGAGCCGACTGTATCCGGAGTTGTCATGTCTAGCTGTCTTGTCGTAGCACTGCTGTTGATCTCGTCAAAAGGCAGGCTCTATCAGCTGCAGTTTTTGGACTTGTCACCGACTGCTTCGTCACCACTGAAATCTGCTACCAGGCTCAGCTCTGCGCTAACTCGGCCCTCGAGTCACCGCGATGGGCGAAAAGGTCACTCTCCATCTCTACGACCTGTCCAATGGACTGGCAGCACAGCTCTCGCTGCAGTTGACGGGTGAGCCAGCTGTCCTCGCCTTGTCCTGCTCGTTGTCGATTACGCCAGCAGCTGGGGCACGTGCAGCTGCACCCAGTGGTGCCTTGGGGCGTGCTACGTCGCTCCAGATGCTTGAAGCATGGCACCACACCCTGTAGAATGAGCCTTGGACCTGTCAAGCCAGCTCATGTCCTCTTTGGGGCATTCTTGAGCGACCAAGGTAGACTTGCGCGGCTGGGTGGCGACGACCTGAAGCCGGTGACGAGCAGCAACCTGCTTGCAGACAGGGACTGCGAGACTGACTATTCGCTCTCTCAATTTCAATCAATCAGGAAAATACATACCCGCAGTCTGGCACTCTGCCGTCGTCGTCTTCGGCGAAGAAGTCTACTTTGGTCAAGGCATCTGTCGCGCGCGTCCAGGGCAGACGCATCATGGACTGCCGCACAAGACTGTCGACTTGGGAGAGACCCAGCTCGACAAGCAGACTTTTGAAGAATACCTCTCATCACTCTCAGAGGTCTATACTGCCGATAAATACCATCTCTTGGACTTCAACTGCAACAAGTGAGTGTAAATGGCGTATAAAACCATGCTCGAGGTGCCAATTGAATAACGCTGAACCTTGCCTATGCACGTCTGTGTACGCAGCTTCACCAACGATGTGACTGGCTTCTTGACTGGCGGACAGATACCTCAAGATGTCATTGATCTTCCCAAAGAGTTCCTCAGCACGCCCTTTGGCGCAAGCTTGAAGCCAATGATAGACGACATGTTCCGCCGAAGCGGAGCAGGCCCCCAGTCTGCACCAGCATCAAACGTGCGGAGCATCCCGAATGGCATTCCAAGCGGTCTCGTACAGCAAATCGCACAAGCTGCACAAGGGCAAGTCGCCTCTTCGACCTCTGAACAGACAAACGGGACACACACGCCTCAGAGGCCTGTAGCCTCTTCACTGAGCGTGGCTGCCAATATGGCTTCCTTCAACTCCATCCTGCACGCCAATAAATGCGTCGCTGTAATGTTCACAGGCGAATGGTGCGGCCCTTGCAAAGTCGTCAAGCCGGTCTTTGAAGATCTCGCACGGCGGCCTGCCTCACAGCCACCCGTTGCGTTCGTGCTCGTAGACACGAGCGCAGGCCGTGAAGTAGCACAACACTATGCTATCTCCGCCGTGCCTACTTTCAAATTCTTCCTCTCGGGCAAGCAGACGCATGAGATCAAAGGTGCAGACGCGCATGAGCTCAAGACTCAGGTCGAGATACTCGCCATGACGGGGTATCCTGCGCATCCGCATTTGAAGCTCAAGGTGCCGACACTGGGCAATATGTCGCTCTCGCCGGTGCTGTACGAGCAAAAGCCGAACTCACAAGCAGCCCTGGCTAAGCTGGATAGCTTTCACTCATCCGACAATGACACAACGCTCAAGAAAGCCTTAGAGCAGGCTAGGCCGTCCCTCAAGCTTTTGTGTGACCCAGTCAAGCAATCTGCTGCACAAATGCAAAACCTTTTAAAGCAAATACAACCTCTGCTTCAAAGCCTAGAGCCAGCTCAATTCTTCCCACTCTTCGATATACTCCGATATGCCGTACTTCAAAATGCGTTCGCAGAGGCAATCGCAGAATCTTTAGGATCAGTGCAAGATAACCTCGTTTTGCCCGTCCTCGAACGAAGCAGTCAAGAAGCGGTTCTCCCAAAAGCCAGCCTCGTAACGCTTCTCCGCCTACTATGTAATTGCTTCTCAAATCCCTTACTCGGCTCGCGGTTGCTCGTTGATTCCAACGCACGACAAGGTCTCTGTCGGATCCTCGTACAAGCACTCCTCGAGGCGGACAAGAGCGTCAGGGTAGCTGCTGGCAGCTTGGCGTACAACGTTGCGGCGTGGTTGCGCAAACAAAGGCAGACTTGGGTCGACGAAAATCAAGCTGCGCACCAGGCTTTCGAAGACCAAGAAGATTTCGAAATTGAGCTGTGCAGCGCGTTGCTGGAAGCGCTAGACCGGGAAGATGAGCTCGAAGTCGGTGAGTAGCTGTCACTGCACAAATTTTCTAGAGGTGCATAGCTGAGATGCACTACTTCTTGCGTTGTCTTTCAGCGCATCGCTTGTTGGCCTCTCTCGGCCAGCTGTTGCTGTTTTCAAGCTACTTCGAGGCCGGACTTTCGCCGGTGATGCAAGCACTCGAGGGCAAGCGTATTGTGCAGAGCAAGAAGGATGTCTTACAAGGCAATGTCGAAGCTGGCAAGCTGATTGTAGAGGTCAGCAACTTGGCAGAGAGCTAGTTACCACCCGTTCCATCTCCGGGATGCGGCATCTTGCAATTGACGGTAGACTATCATTTGTTGTTGTACATTTGACGAGGCAGCGACGCCGACATGTGTGATCCACACAGAATGCATTTGCTGCCTCAAGTCTTTGATAGGCCGACACACGACCGAACGAAAGATATCCTCAGCAAGAAGGATCTATACCAGACGCCTGAGACAGAGTTGCAGTCCGTTCAATGCCGCCATTCGTCGCTAGAAACAGGTTCCGCGTCATTATATTGATAGAACGATGCCCCGTTCATGACAATATTCGCTGAGAACAGACGGAAACGGGGGCCCTTCCCCCTCGCCCGAGTCTCGGTAGACGATAATTGTCACCTCGATGAGAGAGGGCAGAGTCCTTATCAGGCTCGCCAGCAGGTAGGGCATGTCAATGATTTGAGACTCGGGCACGTAGTAGCCATCGATCTCAAAGTGCAGCGTTTCCAGGTTCGACATGTCGTGCGGGAGAAAGTCGTGAAGCACGAATTCGGGTCCTTCTGGCTTATGCCCTTGCTGTCCGTCCATGTTGCCTTCCTGATCAACATCGTGGAATAAGGGCGGTACTTCCAAGTATAGGTCTTTCACTCGAGGGAAGCTTCTACGTTCGAAGCCTCCAACCGGCAGACCAGCGAACTGCGGGCTCCCGAAAGACGCAGAGACAAGGCTGCGGCGCACGGCCTCGGATCCGATATCGTTGAATCGCCTATTTGGTCGATAGCGATACCTGCTTTGCTGAAAATCGAAGAATTGGAGGTGTCTATCGATTTCCGCTGACTCTGCATATTTTATAAGCGCATCCAAGGCCGGCATGCTCGCGTCCAGTATAGAGGTGTCGGTGTGGATGCCGAGATCGAGCATACGCATTCTGCGGCTCTTTCGACAGACAACTTCGACTTGGATAATGAGATTGCTCATGACCTCCGAAGCGAGCACGTCATGTGGACGCAGAACAAACGTTTGCAGTGCTGGCAATCGCAGGTTACCCAATACTCCGTGGCAGAAAGGTGCAGGCGCATCCTGCATAACGAGCGCGCTCAGGACCGGCATTTCTAGGGCATTCGGCTCCGCTGCGAAAACATCGCTAGCCGTGGGCATATATGAGCGAATGTGGAGGACTTCTAGTGTCTTTGCCACGTCGGCAAGACATTTGAAACCATGCACAAGCAACTCTTGTGGACAGAGAGACATCTTGCAGATCGTCGTGGTTGGAAATAGCGTGGAAAGACTCGAAAATTGTTCAATCTTGCAGTATTGACGACTGTAGTAGCGGCAATTGCTCGGGCGGTAAATGCTGTCATCGGTCGGCAGTCTGGGAACCATATCTTCCAAAAAGAGCACGTCTTGCAATTGCTCCGAAGGAATGTGCAGGCTCATGCCTACATCTGGCATATTGGAGATCTGGCAGGGAAGCAGCAACAAGTTGCGCCAAGGGCTTTTCCCAAAATGCAGGATCGACTTGACGTTACAAGTTGGCAAGATGGTCAGCAGCACACTGGGATGCGCTGCAACGAAGTCGTGCAACGAAGCTTGTATGACCTCGTATGTTGGCGAGGCATTTATCATAGCCAGACATTGATCTTCGGCGAGCGCCCGCATGTTTAGTTGAGACCGCCATTCCAGCTGCAGGAGATTTACAGCGTAACGGAAAATCTGGACCGGACATCCCTGCAGAGATGCCGCAGCTGACCTCGTAGGCACTTTTTTCCAGGGATCAAAGTATGCCGACAGCCGTAGAGTGCGTACAATTTGCCAAGTGTTTGGACGGAGATCATCAAGAAGCGATGATATGAGGCTTGGCTTGTCGAGATCTAGGCCGAGGGAGCTGAAAAGGTGCGGCAAGACAGCGGATCGCAACGTCTTGGAAACCAGAGACAGTCGCTTGCGTGTCTATTGGACCGGGAAGACATCGAGAGAGTTGTACAACCGGAGAATATCAAAGATCAGCTTTCGGTTCCTGGAAATATACCATGAGACATTGCGACAACGTACAACGAAGCCTGGAACATGGTCCACTGTCTTGCCGAGAATCTCTGGCGGTAAGCTGTCCCCTGTGCGGGCTGCAGGTTGAACAAAGTCAGAGTGTGTTGCGTTCCATCTTTGCACAACAGGATCCGAGCGTGCTAACGCAATCATTGCGGCGTCGTGGACGCGATGCAGCGCTGTATTGATCAGCACTACAGCTGGACGCAGTCAGCTCCTGATGTGCGGTCCTTCCAAAGTGGAAAACGTCTCTGTCCAGTTGGTCCACACGCAGCAGACAGGCGGCAGGCCTGCGCAAGGTGCAGACCCCACAATCGAGGCCTAACCCGAAGACATTGGCCTTGTGGTCATGATCTTGTCTAGAAGAACGTCGTGGATGACTCTGAACTGTCAGATAAAGCTGAGGGCTTGTTGAGCTCGAATCTGCTGCCGCGTCGGACCAAAAGTGGAAGTCACCTCGAGCCGCGACATCCAGCTTCAACGACACAGAGTCGTCGACCATTGGTCGACGATTGATACAGATCACATCGACGTCTTGCTAAGGTATCGTGTGAGAGCAAGACATGCTCTGCAATGACCTTTGTTGCGTCTGGCGAACTGCCGGTCCTGGTGTGTGTGGCCATTTTTCATGGGCGACCAACGCAGGCTCTGCCTTGGTCCATGCCGTACATGGCTGTCAACGATGGTGCGGCGTGCAGTGGCCAAGACACGCGCATATGCCACGCTTGGCGACTCTTCCGACTCTGACTCTGACAGGCTTGGAGCACTGGCTTTGGACAATGCGGACCTCGACAATGGCGCTGCTGGCCCCAAAGAACAGCAGCAACAGCTAGAGGACGACCACGACGACGGTGACGAGACAGAGCACCGATACGGCCAACGCAGAGCTGGCGCGCCGCCAGCTGGAACGACCGAAGACGCGCGACTGCTTGAAGCCGACGATGCTGCCGGTAAAAGAGGACGAACGCGGCAGTCGCGCAGGTCCAGCAACGGCAAGCTCAAGCTTGAGATTGACAGAAGTAGCCTCCGTGCGCGGCGGCGGTCTTCTTCTGCATCGAGGAAGAATGGCGAGCACGTCAAAGAGCGGGTGAGCCTTTCCTGCCATGCCAGTGGCATGGCGTGCATGGTGGCGAAGTAAGAGCTGTACATTGCTAAAGCTGTGTCTATTACTTACGTATATAGCTCTTCCTGGGTCTTCAGCCTTGCACTGCGCTCTTGCTGCTGATCCCAGCCGCAGCGCTGCTCGTGCTCGCATACAAAGCTCTGCCAGAATGGGACATTGGGGAAGCGAGAAAAGCAAACAACAGCTTGCATGCTAGCCTGAAGAGTAATGGCACACATTGGTTCAATAACACAGTCCTTATCGTGTGGGTTGGTTGATGCTTTCGTCATGGTGAGCAGTGGCACTGACGAGTCTGTAATAGCTCGTTCGACGGCTTCAAACCTGCATATCTCACACGCAACCTCACGCCAAATCTCGTCGACATCTCTGAAAAGGGTCTGCGTGCAGAATATATGCAGCCCATCTTTCCTACTATCACGGTAAGCTGTTTCGCCGTCGCATTCCAGTAAGACCTTCGACTAAATGTTGTATGTCGACAATTCCAGTTTCCAAAGTATGCCGAGACTTGCGTCGAATGCATCTGATGAGGAGTTCCGCTGATAGAGTACTTCTGGCAGTCATTGGGCCATGCAGACGGGACTCTACGCCGAGTCACACGGAATCGTCGGCAACGATTTTTGGGATCCCACCACCAACACGGAGTTTCAATTCACGCATGGCGACAACGTTTCCGCCGAAGCAAAATGGTGGCTCGGCGAGCCAGTCAGTCTTCATCAACCACTTCTGGAATCAGCTTCCACATACTGACGCTGTAGTTGCCACTGCTTTGTACCTTGCAGATGTGGGAGACAGTCGTCAAGAACGGCTTGAAAAGCGCAAATATAATGTGGCCTGGACCGCCAAAAATGATGAGCGGTGCGACACCGACATATCAGTGGCTTTTCGAAAATCATGTGCACTGGTCGCGTAAGAAGGATCAGATTGCAGATTGGCTCGATATGCCCGATAACGAACGGCCGCAATCCATTTGTGCCTATCTGCCAGATGTGAGCTTGAGTGGCCAGTCGAGACACAACGAGCTGACCTCCTGTTTGGATGTGCTGCCCAGGTCGACCAAGAAGGCCATCACAGCGGTCCAGACTCGGACGAACTCAATGCCAATCTAAGAGAAATGGACAATTTCGCAGCGTCTGTGCATGCGATGCTGTCCGAGCGCAACCTCCTCGACATCGTAAATGTCATTTATGTTTCCGACCACGGCATGACAGAGACTGCCAACGAGCGCGTGGTCTATCTCGACGAAGTGCTAGGCGAAGATGGTTTTGCGGCTATTGAGCACAAAGAAGGCTGGCCTAGTTGCGGCTTGCGCTTCAAGCCTGGGACGAACGAAACTCTCATGGTTGAGCGGATCAAGGCGGGCGCAGAAGCTTCGAAAGGCGGCTACGCTTACCATACACATGACACCATGCCAGATGAATACCATTTCAGCAACAGCCCGCGCATAGCTCCGCACTATCTGATTCCGGAGTAGGTCACTCGTCCACATTCCCTGGCTATCTGAATAGTGCGAGATGCTGATTCCGGCCCATTTGGCAATTCATCCAGGGTCGGCTGGGCGATAAGTGACAAGACAGAAGGCTGGTATGAAGCCAAAGGGCGATACACTCCTATTGGTAACCACGGCTACAATAACAGCCATCCGGACATGCACGCCATTTTCGTGGCCCATGGGCCACTCGCGAGCCGGATCAAGGAAGTAAACCAGCAGAAACACCGGCGAAATGTGCAAGGCAAAGCATGGCAAGGTCGTGGGATCAGCCGAATGGAGCGAGCGCAGAATGAGGAGATCACCGTCATTCCTGGATTCCAGAATGTGGAATTGTACAACCTAGTGACCAAGAACCTGCTTGGACTGGCAAATGTCGCACCTACGAACGGCACAGACGGATTTTGGGAGCGGTACCTAGAGGGCGAAGTAAGTGGACGGAAGCAGCGATGACGAGAAGAAGCCAGAGAATGCTAGACTTAGACGGGACAATGCAGTCGGCTTTCAGAAGAATAGGGAGCATGTTGTGGATGTTGTCGCGACACCAAAGCAGGGGATCTGAATGAATGAAGAGCACAGACAGCCAACGGCTCGGCGAACTGTATTGCTGCAAAAGCGGGGGAAAGAAAAGTACGACACAACGTATGCGCAAACGAGTCTACACTGATCGAGAAAAGCCAGAACACGAGGAGCAGATTCAGAAGATAGGGATGCTAGAGAGCAAGAAGTCAGCCTCAAGTGACGAAGTCATAAACGCCAAGATCACAGCGCTCACTAGTCATCGATGCGGTCCCTTGCATTTTGAGCCAGACATTCCGCAATCCAAGTGATGCTCCTGATTTCCTGTTCCTTGAGCTTGAAGAAAGCATAGAAAGGCGCGAGGGAGAATTGCTGCATAAAAGCGAGCTTGTTGAGCCTGACTTCCTCCTTGAAGAACTGATCCTCCATGTCCTGAGCGCCAGCATCGCCGCCCGAGTTGTTGCCGTCGCCCGACGCCGCTGCGGCTTCAAAGAAGCTGCGATACTCGCCAACCATTTCCACGACTTGCTTGATCTGTTCAAACTCGTCTGCGCGCGAGAGCGCAAGGTGTCCTTCAGGATACAAGCGTCCAATAGCGGGGAAAAGTTTCGCACGCTGCTCTTTGGACAATCCTGTGCCTAGCGAGTTGACGGCGATATTGATTGTCCGCCGGTCGGCTTCAAATTCGAGAATAGTGCTCATTGTGTCGCTTGTAGGTGAGCCGAGCGTCTGGCAGAAGGCATGGAAATCCTCCAGGTATGCCTTGTAGAGCGTATTCCGGATGATCTCGATGTGCAACTCGTCCAAGTCTGCTGCTGAGAGGCATTGCTGGAAATAGGGCGCAAGCGGTGTTTCGACCAGAACGCTGTTGAAGAGCTCCTCGACATTGGTGGCAATGCACAATGCTGCCATTGTGTCGAACGTGCCCTGCGTGCATGGAGGCGGAGCGTAAAGTTGCGAGCGTGACGAGTAGGTGCATAAAGGTATACGTTCAGCTCGAGCGTCACCGAGAAGCAGCATCCGTACTCACCAGCGGGTGACACCGCTCAAGAAGCTCGTGCGTATCTCGTTCGTGTAGTGTGCCGGTAATGAGGAGAATGACCTGCAGCATTGCAAATGCACGTCAGCGTCAGCGTCTGGGTGGTGATACCTGGGTGAAGGTTTGCCGCCCACATTGTCAATCATGTATGCGTAGCTGTGACGAGATCAAGGCACTGTATCAGCCACCAAAATGGCGCTGCCTCAAAGGGGCAAAGACGACCCACGTAATGTAGTCGAGGAACTGGGACAGCTGCCCACTAGCGTTGCTCTTGATGTAGTTGAACTCGTCGACCAAGCGCTGAGTGGCCTTTTCTGCAATTGTACTTGTCGAGATCGGAGGTGTCTCGTTTGCGAGAAAGTTGCCATAGTCTGTCGACGAGAGCTGGAGCTTGAGGTCTGCGGGCGTGAGCAGTAGGAATGCACGAACATGCATGCAGTCAGATGTCATTCCCATGGCAATAGTCGACTTGCAGGCGTCGCCGCCCTTGATCGCCATGCTCACCCTCCAAGGTCTCGCACTGTGTCAAGTTCTGGTACGCGTTCTGGGACAGCAGGCCCGCCTTGTAGCCTCTGTGTGTGGTGATACAAGGTTGATAATCAGCATGAGTGTGCTGTCCAGTGTCCCAGCCTGGCCGTGGTCACTGCCAGTCCGCTGCACCGCTGCCCACCTCACGACGCCCTCGAGGTAGCCCGACGAGGCGTTGAAGAACAGCGCCTCCATGGCGTGGCTGCTGCGACTGTCGTGCCTTGTATGTGCAGCTACGTAGCTGTGTCCACCCTGCACGAGTCGGATCAAGGTCGACCCTCTTGTGGCTCCTCATCCTCGTGCGCTTGCTCGCGGCTCTGTCCAGCGGCGACTCGTTGCAAGGCACACCGACGACGAGGACAGCAAGCGAGGTGAAAACAGTACGGTGATGCTGGTATCATGGTGCTGATTGTTGCTCGCGACTGAAATTTCTACGTTTCTCACTTCATCCAGGCCTTGTTGACAGATAGACCACTGCGCGTCACAGCAGAGCACACTCGAGCAACACGTCAAGAACAGGCAGACATACTGGACTAGACCCTCAATTCCCAATCTATCTCAGCTAGTGGACAGTCAAGATGGTACGGCTCCAGTGCTCCGCCTGGCCTCGACTGCACGTTTCTGACGGTTCCCCTCTGCTGATGCCCCACCTCCCTGTCTCGCACATCCTCAGTCTTACCGCCTTGGTGTGTCCGAGCACGCACCTCACTCTTGTTCTTTCCTGTCATTCAGATGAGCTGACCCATGCCATTCTCGCCCTTCAGAGTATGCTACCAGCAACAGGGCAGGCTGCAAGGGCCCGATGGTCAGTCTTAGCGCGCGCGAAGGGCTAACGACACATGCCGGCTTATTGCTGACGTGCTCATTATCTTTCACTATCTCATCCTGCCCTTGTGCCTCACCCTCTGCTTGTAACGCTCATCGACATGCAACCATCAACACAGCCGTGCAAAGGCACCAAGATCGAAAAGGGCACCCTGCGTGTAGGCACGATGGTAACAATCAAGGACAATCAGACGATGGCGTGAGTCGTGGCACATCTAGCTCTCTGGTAGAGACTTTCGGATTGGCTGATATTTTTCAATACCCTCGCTATGACATTCGCCTTCGCCATGCTAGCTGGAGACATTGGGGTAAGTCTGGAATTCGTCCGTATGTGACTTGCACTGATCATTCGAATCATAAAGGCTGTGTAACCCCCAAGATCATCTCAAACTTCAACAATACCTTTGATCAGGCCGATGAAATGGACGGCTTCGAGGACCTGACGCCCGAAGACCAGGAAAAAGTCAAGACTGCGTTTGCTGAAGGCAATGGTGAGTCGTCTCTCATCGGTCGAAGATGAGTGGGGATAGTCAGCTAGACGTAGACCATGCTGGGTCGCTGCAGAGTGCCATACGCGACGGTAGAACCGACGCCGAGCGGAGGAGCTTGACTTTGGAAGGCAATAGGTGGCACGGTCGCTGATGCTCGGCGCTCCTCCTTTTCTCGATGCCACGCACTCTGCTCTGCGGCCGACCCTCCATCTATGGCCCCACTGAAACACAGTCGCCGACGAGGACATTCCCGATTCTGCTCGCAAGCCCGCCAAAGACGACGAAGGCGAAGACGGCGAGGGTGCCCCAAAGAAGGGTAAAAAAGCCCCAGCCAAAGGCGGCAAGAAGGCAAAGAAGGCCGATGAGGATGCAGAACAGGGCGGTGACGCTGAAGAGGAAAAGCCAAAGAAGAAGCGCGCTGCTGTGAGTGATTCACTGGACCTCTGTGTCGCGGTGCTGTTTTTCTAGACGTGGATGAGCTGATATTGATTAACGCCGTGGCCGGGTCTGCCCAAGAAGAAAGCTGCTAGTGATGAAGAGGCAGAAGAGGAGGAAGAAAAGCCTAAAACAAAGAAGGCCAAGGTGGGTGTATTTTATCCTCGCTATATCAGGCAAGCTATGTGGACCTTGGATCATCTAACGTTTCTCCTGGACACTCCCTGAAGACCACCAAGCAGGCCTCCAAGAAGGCCGCTTCCGATGAAGAGGTTGAGGAAGAAGAGAAGAAGCCCAAAGCTAAAAGAGGAAGGGTATGGTAGCCCCATCTAGCGCCTGTTGCAGCCTGAACAAGCTAAGCAATCTCTGACATTTGCCTGTCGCCTCCCCTGCAGCCCCCTAAGAAGGCCGCCAAAAAGGACGAAAGCGAGGACGAGGCTGAAGAGGAGGAGAAGCCAGCTCCAAAGAAGAAGCCTGGCCGCAAGCCCAAGGCCGCAAAGGCAGACGACGATGAGTGACGAATGACTGGTCCTGCCGGTGTCAATGCTCTTCTCGTGATCTTGCCAAGAAGACCGCACGATCTGCTTGAAGAGTCGGACACTCGGCGGGCCTAATGGAACAAAAGTGGAGCACTCGCATCGCCTTTCTGGACTCGGCAGACGGCGTTCTGGGATGTAGAGGCCTTCAAAGAGCCAAAATGCCATGTTGTTGCCGGCATTTGTAACATAGTTTGGAAAGTCACCTGCAACGCTGCTTGTTGCGCATAGCCAGGACTGGGATGATGTGATGAGTGGATCCATTGTCTCCAAAGTGTCTCTTACATGGGTGTTTGCAGCTTTCTCGAATGTTTCTTTCTGTGCGCGACGCGACTCGATCAGCTGCATATCTTTGTGGACACCATCTTGCTCGCTCTTCTGCTCTGGCTCTGATCCAGACAAGCTACAGCACCAGCACCAGCACCAGCACAGTCGCACTGCACCTGCCAGCCCGCCGTCGCTTGCATGCCAGAGCAGCAGCACGCGTCGTCCGCTGCCAGTGCTGCTCTCCGCCGGCGCAGCTCAATCTCGAGCAGGGACTTTGACAGCGCGACACGGGCAGCAGCAGCAGGGCACACCAGAGGGCTGTCCACCTCGACGAGCGTGTCCAACACCAACTACTACGTCCACTCTGCACGCCCGGGTGCGCCAGACTACTACGCAGAAGAGCCAGACTTTGAAGATTCCGTGCACCTCAACAGCCTCGCCACGCCCGGAAAGCACATCAACGCCAACGGGCACACTCACACTGCTGCTAACATGGGCCGCGGAAGCGTGTACTCGTCCCTGCCTACCACGAGCAACGGCCACGACAGCCACGGCGGCCGCAGGAGGAATGGAAGCGCAAGCAGCAGCAGCGGTGGCGGCGGCGGCGTGATGGGCTACTGGACAGCCCTGCAGAAATGGCAGAAGAACGCGCTCGTCCTCGCTACAGTGCTCATCGTCGGTCTCCTCGTCATCAACAGCGGCAAAGGTCCAGCGAGCACATACGCCCAGGATGCTCTCGAGGCCGCGCGCAAAAAGGGCGGTACTGCTACATCAGAGGAAGACAGCCAGTACATCCAGCGACCAGACTTTGGGAACAAGAACAACAAGCAACTGGAGAAGATCCCTGCAGGGCCACACGAGACAGGTGCAGGCGGTCGTCTGGCTGGCACTGGTGCGACAGACTCGTACGCGACCGGCAAGAGCGCGTCTGGCAGCAGCAAGAGCAACGGACAATGCAGGCTTCCAGATGGCAAGCCCGAGACGCAATACGCGCTCATGATTGACGCAGGCAGCACTGGTTCGCGCATGCACGTGTACAAGTTCTCAAACTGCCTCCCTGCGGGCGTGGAGTCCACGCCTGGACAGGACCTGCTGCCCACGCTGGACGAGGAGCTCTTCTATCCCATCACTCCCGGTCTATCTTCTTACAAGGGCAATCCTCGTGCAGCCGCAGAGAGCCTGCGGAACATCATGGAAGAAGCAGTGAAAGCAGTACCCAAGTCGGAACGCAGCTGCACGCCCATCGCTGTCAAGGCTACTGCTGGATTGCGCTTGCTTGGAGCGGCGGAAAGTCAGGCTATTCTAGATGAAGTAGAGCGCTGGCTCAAGGAGGAATGGCCGTTCCAGGTCGTCGAGGACGGCGTGGTCATTATGGATGGCAAAGACGAGGGTGTCTATGCTTGGATCACGATCAATTATGTGAGATGGCACAAATAACACGTCGGACCCGCGTACCTCATGCTGACTTGTCGATGTTTTCGCAGCTCCTTGGCCTTGTTGGACCCAGCAAGCAGCCAGGGCAATCTGCAGCAGTGATGGACCTCGGCGGAGCATCCACGCAGATTGTCTTCGAGCCCGCTTTCCCGTCCGACTCGAAGCTCTCGCCCGGCGATCACGTCTATGACCTACGCTTCGCCTCGACCGACCACACGCTGTACCAGCATTCTCATCTAGGCTACGGTCTGATGCAAGCACGGCGGTCGGTCCACAATCTCGTTGCGTTCACGCACATTTGGGCATCTGCGACCCGAGGCGGTAGCGGGCACAAGGAATGGGAAGATCTCACGGTAGACGATGAGGTCTCTTCGCCCTGTCTCGTCAAAGGAGGTCGTAAGACTGTCCTCCTTGACCCACCTGGCCGAAAAGCCGTCAATGTTACGCTCGTCGGTACAGGCGCTGGCTTTGACGCATGCAGGCGCGTCGTAGACGTCGTCATGGCGAAAGATGCGCTCTGCGAGACTGAGCCATGCGCTTTCGGTGGCGTGTACCAGCCTAAACTCATGGATACTTTCGGCTCTGGACCCATCTACGCGCTTTCATACTTCTACGACCGGATCGTTCCGCTTGGCTTGGGCAAAGACGGCAACCCATTCACCATCGCCGACTTAAGAGACTTGACTGCAGACGTGTGCGCGGGGCCAAAGCCTGCTTCTGGATACGCAGGTTCGAGCATCAAGGGTTGGAATAGGTTCAAAGGCAACATGGAAGCGATGGCCGAGCTCGAGGACCGGCCTGAATACTGCCTCGACCTTAGCTTCATGTACAGCTTGCTCAGCTTGGGCTATGAGCTCGCTCCGGAACGAGAGCTCGTTACAGGAAAGAAGATCAATGATGTTGAGCTGGGGTGGTGAGTCTTTATCCACATGTACGAGACTGTGGAAGCAGGACTGACGGAATCGACTGTGCAGGGCTCTTGGAGCTGGCATTGCGCTGCTTGAGCACTCCTCGCTCTCATGCAGGAATCCAGACGCATAGAAACTGTACCTTCCCGAACTCTGTCTTGACGCGGGGTTCCCAACGACATGACGACAATCCCCAGCTGTATCAGTAGTAGGCTCGAGCAAGTTCAGTGTAGTCTTGGCTTTCGCAGCAAAGCAATACCACTAGAGTCGTTTTCTCTTGCCATCCAAGTTGCTTTTGCTTCGGTGATACTTGGTAACAACAACATAATAGTCTCCTCGCGATGTATTTGGTCTAGTTCTCCTTCCACTGGTGCGCGCATTCGGGCTTTGTACACCGCTATTGAGTTAGCAGAAAGGTAGGACTCCATGTCAGCTTCGTTCGCAAGTGAGCAATGCCGCGACCCACGTAGAATGTAGTACTTGGCTCGTCTGAAGAGGGATACAAGAATAAGAACGTCAGCCTGCTTAGTGGATCCAGCCTATACAGCTCCGGTGTAGCGGTCCTCACCTGCACTTCGGATCTGAATCTGCATGTAAAAAGCTCGGCGGTTGTCACACTTCGGACATGTAGCTGTGTGAGTGGATGGTACAGACCAAGTCAGTCAGACAGACTTCCCTTCTGGAGAGATGCGCTCCTGTTCAGTGCTAATTCTTCTTACCTTCTATCGAGTCGACATTCTTCCAGCTATCCTCGCCACCAAGGACGTCGTCTGCCTGTTTTCGAGTGAGGTAGTTTGTCTCGACATACTGTGAAAAAGGAGAAGCACATGAGCTTCGTTGAAGACCACATATGTCCTCTAACAGCCCGCGCGCACCTGCTTGTCGCCCACAGAGTACTCGTACGGACAAGTCGCACAGCTAAAGCGGAACTGGCCAGTCTCGTCGTGCCGCATGAGCGTGAGCATGTTGGCACACAGCGGGCAGCTGAGAGAAGATCAAGGAGTGAGCAGATGATCAGCGTGAATGTGCGCGCGTTCGGGAGGGTGCAGCATAGACCAGCGCAAGTAGCATTGTCAGCCACAGCCCTCTGCATGCAAAAGAGCTGCACGTACAAGATCATGGTCGCAGGGCCGCCAGGGATTCAAGGAGTGGCCAGTCCGGGTCAGTGGACGTGTATGAGCGACTCGAGGCGCATCGGCTGGTTGTGCATGCGCAGAAATGACCGCCAGAGGGTGGCTTCACGCTCAAGGCCGTCGATCACGTTTTTTGGCCTGTGCGACAAGTGGCAAAGAAGCTATCGAGAGCAGCTTTCACTACTTGGCGCTGAATGAGCTGTATGCTCAAGCGTACTTTCAACCTTACTACATCTACATTGATAGTTCCTGCTTCTTCTAATGAGACATCCTGCTGGGAGTTGGGGTATATCCTTCTTTTGCGTGCATGGCTTTTGCAAGTTTTTGAGGGGGTATATCCTGCTGTGAGTGGGTACTGCTTGTCTTTGCTGTGTGACGAGGATTTGCGAAAAGTACTCTTGCTGATCTTGTTCTTCTCCGAGAAAAAAAACTCTCATTTTACCGGTTACAAACGACACCCGTTTGTTTCTCTCCATTGTGTCTCCCAATAGTTTCCTGCTCTAGTATTCCTGCTGATTACCTTCTTTGCCGTATTACCATTTCATTCACTTAGACTCTCGAATTGCTCGTGCTCAAAGTCGAGCGTTCCCGATCCTTGCGACAGGCGCGATCCAGTTGATTCCAAGCACTTCGAATACCATTCGGGTTGTTCTCCTGCAACGCCTTGCTACAGCTTGTCAGAAACTTTTCCCTCTCACTGCTCTTGATTGTACGTGGAGGAATCGAGTTGACTGCCGCAGGCAGCCAAGTTGCCATTTCTTGCGGGAAGCCTTGCGCCAGCAGACGCGCTATCGTGATGCTCATGGGCGCATTGTCCTCGTGGAAGTCCGTCACCAGCCGCGAGAGCAGGATTTGGACCAAGCGCGACCCAGCATTGTCCGTCGAGAAGACCTGCCGGATCGCAGCTGCATACTGAGGCATCGCTGCTTGGTCTCGCGCCGTGATATCCGACCCGCCAAATGGCTGCGTGTTCTGCGGCGTGAGACTGTCGTGCCCGACTATGACGCGTACGGTGTCTAGGCCATCGTGCGAGACGTTGTGGTTGAGCAGACCGATGGCAGAGATGGCGATCTGCACTGCATTAGGAAAGGCGGGCGAGAGGAAGAGAAGGCTCGGTGTTTGCTGTGCGAGATTGCGCACAAGGTGCGTGTAATCCTCGAGGGCTGCATGCAAGTGCATTGTAAGTCATGTCCTGTGCAACAGTCATTGTCTGGCTTACAGTCTTGAACATCATCCAGAGTACTTTTACTGAGCAACTCAATGATCTTATTTGAGATGTGCTCAAAAGCGCCCCGTAATCGCTCTTCAAACTCCTGCAAATGCGGCGCTGCTTCCGGCAAGCGCAGCAGATCTGCTATCCGCCCGGTGATCCAGACAAAGCCGCTAACTCCTGTCCGGGCATACGCAGCTGCGAGGTTGTCCAATAGCGAAGGCACGAGGGGCAGGACGAGCTTCTCGAACAAGCTCAAGCCCCGGCGCAAAGTCGAGCAAACAGTTTCGAGAAGGCCAACGTCTGTCTGCCTTTGCAGGATTGTGGAGATTATTTGCCAGATCTCATTGGCGGTGTTGGCGCATGTCTCGGGTAGATGGTCGTTCAGGTGCTGATTTTCGGTAAGAAGAACATTGATGTGCTCGAGTGCGTCTGGATCAAACAAGCATTGCTCAGCTGGTCACCTCGTCAAGAATGGGTGAAAGTTCTGTTGCGAGCACCTACTTGTCACGCTTGCTATATCTTGCTTCTGAGATGATCCAGCCGCGAGCGCCTGAACTCTACCGAGCAGCGGCGCGGTGAACGTTTGGAGCGCATTGATTGCGTCCGCAGGCGGCATCTTGGCGATGATTTCGCCGTAGCCTTGATATATATCGCGCGCATCGTCCTTGTGCAGCTTGCCCCCTTGCTGCTGGATGAAGTCGAAGAGAGCAGGAAGGTAACCCATTAAGTGCTGGCGAGGGAAACAAAGTGATCAGGTAATGACCTCCATGACGCATGTGAATGCGCGCCCACCTCGCTGCAGTCCTTGCACATATATCGCAGCGCAGTAGCGCTTGCGGCCGGCACATCATCATTCAGTTCATTAAATCCAGCAAAGACATAGTCCATCATCTTCGGAATATGTTCCGGATGAAGTGCGAGCCATTCAGTGTACCTTCCTACGACTAGGGTTGCCGAGTACCTGATCTTGCTATTCGCAGGCGGTAATTGCGGAATAGCGTCAAAGAGTTTCGGCATGACAATTTTCTCCTGCATGTCGACTTTGGCTCCCATTGAGCGGATGCTGAATAGCGCGGCTTCGATAATCTGCCATTGTCCGGATTGGCCTTTGGCCATTTCTTGCTCTATCTGGCTGAAAGAGCGTGCGAGACAGGCGGTCGATCCGAGGACGGAACAGCAGTCTTTGAGTGTATCTCCAATATCGTGCCTAAAGAGACGGAAGTCGTCTCTATCCTGTCCAACGAGGCTGTCTGCAGCTTCGGGGTATTGCAAGTGCTTGATGACTATGTCGACGAGCCTGGCGATGACCTCCAAAAACGGCTGACAAGAAGGATCATTCACGAATCCGCCTTTACGGAGTCCGACCGCGAGCTTCCACCAGAAATTCAAAGTGATGGTAACGACGTCCAAGTCGGAATAGGCAGAGCAGTCTGCGATTGCCTCGACGATGGGCAGAAATTCGGCTGGATGCTGCAGCATGAGCTGGGCGTACCACTCGCCTGCTTCGACAAACATCCTGCAATAGCCGCGCACTTGCTCGTCCTCATCTTGTGCGACGGCACGCGCGAGCGCGGGCCGTAGAGCGACAAGTCGTGGAACAATGGCTTGTATCGTATCGACATTGTCTGCGATTTCTTGAGTTTCGTGGATCAGGTCGACTACGAGGTCTACTGAGTCGTCGAAGAGCGCTTCGGATTCCAGGCTCTCGAACATGTAATTAAAGAAGGGAGACTGCTGTACGGCGGCGGGAACGAGCTCGCCAGCTCGCAGCCAGCTTGCCAGGACCTTGAGAGTGGCAGAGCGAACAGCGGGAGTGACGCCTGCAAGTCAGGTTTCCAGTCAGTCTGATTATGACTATGAGCGAGTGAGGAATCGCTTTGGCTTACCTGGCGCCTGGAAATACATTCCTATGATTGCCAGCACCTGCTCGCCAGTCTGGTCATTCCGCCACTCGTGGTTCTACAGGGCGCCGGCTTTCTCAGCACTTCGTAAAATCAAGCGTACAAAGCAATAAGACGACGCACCGTCGGCCGTATCCGCATGTTTGATATCTGCTCCAGAGGCAGCTGTTTCATAAATTCGAGCAGCGCAGGGACGGTCTCTGGATTGCTGCCAAACTGCTCGATCATGTCTTGCAATCCAGTCGTCCATTCTGGTAGCTGTAGCAGCAGATCTGCGAGTGCGAGGGACAGATGCGTGATGATGGCTTTGCTGCCGCTGATAGAGGCCGCCCGGAGTGCCGCGACGAGCGTGTCGCGCAGTGGGATCCGGTGGTCAGACGGAAGCTGGTCCAGGTCGTAGATGATCTGTGGGCACATGAAAGCGGGCATGCGTCATGGCGAACAGGCGTTACTGATGTCAGAATACTGTCTTTGAAGGTGGTCCTGCTCTCTTTGTGAATTGCGGCTCGCCTTTGCTCGAAATGTCTGGGCCGCAAAGAGCTTTGGCTCGACTGGTGCCTCTGCAGACGAGAGGATGTCGTTCGCCGTCTGCCATGCTTCGGGCTGCGTATCAAAGAGCACATATATATGGTCCTTTCAGCGATGTGCTAGTTAATATATGAGCATTGCTCTCACCTCTTTTTGAAAGGCCTCTAGCCACTCGTTGGCCTGCTGCTTTGCCTCGGGTTTCGGATCCGTGTACAGCGTCTGCAGCGCGGTGAGTACCGTCTGCATCGACGACATTGTAGACACAGCAGGCTCGCTCGTAGCGATGCTGCTGGTCTTACTTCAAGAGTATGTATATGGGCTACCAGTCGAGCAGGAGCTGAAAGGGAGCGGCGGTCAAGCTGTCAAGAACTGTCAAGGGCGACAATGTAATTCGAAAAAGCACCGTGGATAATGCGGGTAAGAAACATGACTCTAGATGCTTGCAACCTGCTACAGCATCGTGCTAGACAGACTGAAAGAAGCATTCTCGCCACCGTCAGCTCTTCGCCACCAGCAGCATGCCAGGAAGCGACGAGCATGGCCGCGGGCAGACTTTGAGCTGTCCGAGTTGGACAGGCAGGATCTGAGGAGTTACCTATGGGCCAATGACCGAGTGCAAGATACGGTAACAGACCCTTGGCACGAGACTACTTAGTGATGATGAGCTGGCGAGAGCTTGGTCGCGGTCTAAATAAGGGTGATTTTTGGTATGCGTATCTAGGGTACATGTGATGCTGAAATTGTTACATGCATGCTTTGTGCTGGAGCATATCTACTTGCGATCCCGTCCAGATACCCATCAGGCATTTCACAGGCGGATCACCTACTTCTCTTCAGGTTTGATGGGTCCAGGAGCTTTAACAAACTCATACTGAGCAATCATATTCATGAGGAAACCCAGCGGAACGCCTTCGATACTAGGATCGCCTGGAATGAAATTCTTTGGGAATCCAGGATCAAGAGGGACAACAGCCTCGAGATCCTTGATCTGCTGTGCGGACAGAGAAATGCTAAGGGCTTTGATGTTGTCGTGGAGATGTTCAATTTTCCTGCCTCCGACGAGCTGTGGTGATGTCCCAGAAATTATCAGTCAAGTTTTGGTTACCAAGATTCCATTTTTGTAAATGGCCTCGCGTACAGGGAAAACATAAGGGCTCTTCTGGAGCGCGTAGGCCAAAGCTACCGCAGTGACGGTGATATCTTTCCCGTGTTCATTGGCGACCTTTTCGAGTGCTTCTGACATCTTGACTTGGGTATCGTCCTGATCTGCCGAGCCTAGATTTCGAAGACTCTCTCCCTTCTTCTTGCGTTCCTCCAGTGCCGCTTTCGACTGGAACTTTCCACCACCAAGAGCGTTCTGCGATTGAAGCGTAAGCTTGTCATCCAAGTGCACCGTCTCATTCAAGATTGCAAATCACCCATGGTGCTACGGCCATGCTGGAGCACATACACTGTCAGCTTGACTTCGAGAAGGACAATCAGGCAGAGCCAACCCTACCCTTCCAAACGACACATGTCGAAGATGTCTCGGTCAAAGTCGCGTTCGGCAACGCTAAACTTTCCTTGGTAGATGACGAATTGGCTCATTCCATGATCCCGTGCATACTGATTGCATCGCGTGACGATGTAGGCTGGAGTGTCTGAAATGCCAAGGTAGAGGACTTTGCCGCTTCGAACGAGATCATTGAGACCTTGCATTACTTCTTCGCAGGATGTCGTGTATTCCCACCAATGCAGGTAGAGAATATCGATGTAGTCGGTCTGGAGCTTTTTAAGAGACTGCTCTACAGAGACTTTCATGCTCTTGGCGTGATTTCCAGAGCTACAGGCCAAACCAAATGATTTGCGTTATGGTGATGACCCTGCACCGGGTACAGAGTCAACTTACTAATTGGACTTGTCCTTCTTGTCGCTGCGATAGCCGGTGGTATACTGCACGAAGGTTGATTAGATACTGTAGGTTTCTTGAGTGATGGTGATGGAAACATGGCAGAAGATACCTTGGTCGCAATAACCATCTCATCTCTGTTGTCCTTCTTCTTCATCCACTCTCCAACCCATTTTTCGCTCTCTTGCTCTTGATAATTGTTGGCCGTGTCGATGCTGTAAAAGAACCTCAGCTGAGCTATACTCCTCGAACTTGAAATTGAGCTAACAAGTTTCCACCGGCGTCGTACTGTGGTAATGAAAGAGGTCAAGAGCGTTCCATCACTCAGTGACAGGAGTGCAGGGCTTACAAAAGCATCCAGCAGAGCGAACGATTGCTCCTTGTTCATGGAGCCCATCATTTGTGCCCATGACTGAGAAGCAAGTCAGGATCCAGTATCGAGGGATAGGTGTATCCCCACAGCCTACCTCTCCAATGCTCATCGCACCCAGCGTGAGGGGAGAAACGCGGAGACCGCATGTGGGGCTGAGGATGCGTCTCTTTCCGAGGGCAGTGGGAGGGTCAGGGGCGGGTGCGAATGCCATTGTGTCTGCTTGCTGTGGACTTGGTTCGAGTACTTTGCTTGGGAAGGTAGAGAAGAGAGAAGGAGAGTGAGAGAGAGAGCGCCGAACTTGGGAGAGGTATTATTCCAACGATAGTCGGAGGATCGGCACAAGCGTCGGCGATAACTTAGTAGATCTAGAAGAAGTGATGACGCGATGACGACGACCTTTGCGCTGTTTTGGCGGCAGCGACTCATTGCGTAACGCAGAAATGCCCGCAGAGCATCATCTGCAGGTGTCGTTGCTGCAGACTGACTGCACTCCCGCGCTTGCATGCGCATATAGCGGTGATGCTGCGTGAAGAAGCACTCCAAGAGAGCCAGTGACACAAAGGGATGCAACGAGGCTGTTGTCCAAGCAAGCTTGTCAGCGATGCTGCGGACCACCACAACGTTGACGTCCATGCGCTCAAAGCAAGCGTACCAGCAACGTGGGCGCGTTGCCTGATGCTCGCGATCACGTCGACGACTTCGGAAGCTGCAGAGGACGGCCAACTTGGCAGCTCGAGCAGAGTACAACGTGGCATATACGCACATTTGTTGGATTCTATGGCTACTGGCAAGATCCAAGAACTCCGTCGAAAGCAAGGCTACAGTATACCGTAAGAAGCGTCCCGGCTCGAGCGACCCGCGATATACACGCGAGAGACGGTCAAAGGGTCCGTTGGCCAACAATTGCTCTGATGCATTCTCTCCTTCAGCCACACTGACACAACGGTCTTCACGCCAGTACCTTCTGACCGTCCAAAGGGCGCGGATATCGTCGGTGCCGTGGTTGGCTGCCTGGACTCTCGCCTGTCAAGGGGAGGCTCGCCGGACCGTTTCCTCCCATCTTCACAATCAGATACGTCCGGCAGTGCCGCATGGAATCGGCACATCTCCAGCTTGCTTCTACAGCGAGCCTTATCGCCCAGTTCCGAATTGCCGGGTCTTGTCTGCAATTCTGCCCGCATGCATGACAATTCCACCAATTCTCTGCGCGCGTGAATCAAACTGCGAACGAAGCCCATTCTCTCACTGCTCGATGCGTTTTCACGCTCCTTTCTGCTTTGCTCTACTCTCTGCTCACCTGACCTTTTGACAGTCACGGCTTGTCCCTGCTGCAATACTGTCGCGTCTCCTCCCACGGCCCTCTCGCTCGAGCACTCTGCCTGCCATCGCCACATCAAAACTCCGCCCGGCAAGCAGATCCCCAACGGGCCCACCCTGCGAAGACGGAAAGATCAAAGGCACAGACCGCCAGAGTGCCACCTGCCCTCTCATTGCAAAGCACTTCACCATCACCTCGTCGGCAACGCACCACGCTCGCAAGTACATCGAGCTGCGTGTGCGTGCTGAAACCAGAGTGACTGACGAGCGCTCCTCTTTGCAGCTTTCGGATCTGCTTCTTCCCAGCATCTCTTTCGACGCTTCTCAATAAAGCTCGACAGGCGTCTGGGCGCAGAGTACCATGCCAGCGCTGTATCGCGTGCCAACCTGCTCAAGCATCGCCTCTGATGCTTCTGAAGAGACAATCCAAGAAATCGACCTACCGCATCGACCAGATTCATACACCGCAAGCGACGATGGCTTGTCCTCGCTTCCCTCTGCGAGCTCTGGCTCCTCATTCGCGCTCACATCGCCATTGACACCTTCGTCTTCACGGTCTACATTTAGCATCTCCGACGAACCTCGCGTACATCCAGAGTTCAAGCAAGACTCTGGCGCAATTCCAGCCGATGATTGGGGATACGATCTCTATCACGCGACATCGCGGCAGACGACGTCGTCTTCCTCGAATGCTTCAATGCACTCTGACCCTTCTGCCGCGCGACAAAGGTCAGAACGGAATATCCTTGGTCTGCACTTGCATAGAAACAAGGACGCCAAGAATGACAAAGAACCGACACTCAAGATGAGCCAGCTGGATCTATACGCGTACAGCATGTCGAATCATTCCGATAAAGCGGTCCAGCTGTCCCGCCAGCGTGCAGTCACTCAATCTCGCTCAATCGCGTCCTTCCCCAAGCTCGTGCATCGTGAGAATGGAAGCGGGGCCGTCAAACTCGTCATGAAGTCTGCGGCTACGACTGGAGAAGACGGGAGTGAAGTTGCAGGCGACGATGAATCTGTCTATACGACTGTCACTACAAGCTCGAGCTCTTCAAAAGGAGACATTGACGAAGTGCGGCCCTATGGGCGAGGAGGAGCAGGTCGAGCGACGAGCACCAAGGTCGTAACGACGCGATATCACGGCTCTGCTTCAGCAGTGGACGAAATCATCACCGAGGAAGGTTACCCAGCGTCAATGGTCTACCCACACGGCTCGGCGAGTCCCTTCGCAACATCATCTAGGAAAGGAGTCTCAGGTGGGAAAGCGTTCATTGCCCGACGACTCACCCGGAAAAACAGCCGAGGTAACGTTGTGACGCACACAGACGTTGATGGCTCCAGTATACGTTCGGGCTCGGGCTCTGACCCAGGAACGAGCGGCCATGCGCATTCCAGCTATCCGGATCTGCATAGTATGCGCAAAGCGAATGGTTCAAGGACATCGTTGGGAACGATACGCTCACAGCCTCAACTGGGCACGATAGACGAAACGCCGGCCCCGCCTGTTCCTGCATTACCAGCGTACGGACGAGGCGGAGCAGCTCGTAAAAGCGCCTCCAATAAAGAGAACAGTAAAGAGCAGAAAAAGGGAGGATCAGAAGGCGGAGGTGTGAAAGAAGAGAGTGCGAAACCGAAAAGCCGAGCCATGGCTATGATGTCGTCTATGAAGCGAGGAGGCGGCAACTTGAAGGAAGAGAATGGCGCACCGGCGGAAAAGCAAAAAGTGTCAAAGGAGGACGCTGTGCCTGCGTTTGGGCGGGGTGGAGCTTCGAGGAAGAAGAAGGATCAGGTCGTGTGAGGTTTGTGCTTATCGAGCGGGTTTGAGCGTGTGTGACTGGAGTGTAGCAGTGTAGTAGCTGGAGTTTATAGCCGTAATATTGGTATGACATATCCCCTCTGAGTAGTCATCTTTAGCCGAGTTGCAGTAGGCAGATAGCAAGTTGTACGCACATTCTCTCTTGGTGAGAAACAGAAGGTGGACGAGGCTATCAATAAGGCAGGGTACTGAGGGCATTCGCCAGCGAAAGCTATACGAGGACCCAGTGGGACTGCCGCTGGAAGACTCGCCACCAGCATGTAGTTCTTGCACCCGTATGCGCGGAACTCGGCAAAGCAGCAGCTGAGTCGGCACTAGCAACTCACCAGACACTTGACAGCACACACTATGAGCTTCTGCTGCTCTGTAGTTGGGCCCTACTCACGGCCCGCTCCATTGCGAGTTCACCCGCGGTGGCGAGCGTGACTGCCTGGGCGGCGGCGCTGTGACCCAGCTCGATTTCGTAAGCTCGCAGGCTGATCGCGGCCAAGACGCGTCGCGCAGACTGACACACTGCTTGCTTCTGTGACATTGCACCTGCGCACTCCAAGACAGCTAGACGTCGTGCAAGACTGCTCTAGCCACGTCGGGACATCTACACGACCACGAAGCATGTCCTCGTCGCAGGGCTTCCCGTCCTCGCCGGGCCAGCGACGCGCCGCAGGAGGGCCAGGAGCCAGGATGCTGGGAGGCTTGCCATCGAGCTCTGGCGAGCAGCCAACACAGAGCAGCGAAGCAGACATGGAGATGGACCTTGGCAGTGATGCGCCTACCGAGCGAGGAGGCCCGCGGAACGGAGCTGGTGGTGGTGCGCCACGAGGGCGTCAGGCAAACGGCAATGACAACGACGACGAGCGCGAAGACCGGCAACAAGCACGACATGCAGCAGATGATGAGGCTGCAGAGGAGGGTGTCGGTGGACCTGGTTCAAGACCGCGAAGAAGGAACTTGCGGAACGCAGAGGATATCCCCCAAGTCCAGGATCAGACTGGCGACAAGGTCAGGGAGAGCTTTGAGCATTTCCTCGAAAAGTGAGTAGGCCTTGTCCTGCCGCAAAGAGCAGTAGTCGAAAGTCAGGAGAGAGACGAGGTCGAGCGAAAGAGACACGGCCGAGTGCCCTGCAATCGCGCTGGCAGTGTCTGCTCCCTTTAGACCGAACTTGCTCGTGCCGTGCACGCGCCACTGTGCGAAACAAGCTGACCACGCTTCTGCTCCTCACACCACAATCTTTCCACTCCTCCGCAAACACAGCTACAAGGAAGAAGAAGGTGCCATTGGATCCTCTCGAAGCAGTCGCGCCTCTAGCGCAGGAACCGGCGAAGATGGCGAAGACGGCTCACAGACGCGTCGTTTCTACCTCAATCAGATCATTGGCATGAAGGACTTTGAGCTCACTACGCTATATGTCGATCTTGCGCATTTGCGAAACACGGAAGAGGTGCTCGCTCGTGCTGTGGCGGACCAATACTACCGGTAGGTGCACATCGCCTACACTCCCAATTAAGCAAAGCTGATTCGATGCTTTGTGCGCATCAGATTCCTGCCCTTCCTCCGTCTGGCTCTCCAAAACCTCGTTAAGAAATACGCGCCTGAATATCTCTACGTCAACTCTCACAGCAGCAGCACGGCTTCATCAGGTCTCACAACCCGCGAATTCAGCATTGCATTCTACAATCTCGGCGCAGTTTCTACTATCCGTGAATTGCGCACGGAAAAGATTGGCGCACTTCTCAGCGTCAGTGGGACTGTCACGAGGACGTCGGAAGTCAGGCCAGAGCTGGTCTATGGCGCGTTTGTGTGCCAAGAATGCAAGACCTTGGTCAAGGATGTGGAGCAGCAATTCCGGTTCACAGAGGTGCGTCCGAGCACAGATGCTCGAGCAGTCAGTTGTTGATTAAGCATGCTTAATTGCTTCTTCGTCTATTCGTAGCCCTCTGTATGCCCCAACGTAACCTGCGCGAACCGCGTGAACTGGAAGCTCTCCCTCGAGCAGAGCAAATTTTCCGACTGGCAGAAAGTCCGCATTCAAGAGAACTCAAATGAGATCCCCACAGGAAGCATGCCGCGGTCGTAAGTTCGCACATGCGCCTCACAGTTTGGCTCGGGAAGATTGATGAAGCTGATTCTGGGCTTGATGTCGGTCTATAGCTTGGACGTTGTTCTGCGCAGCGAGATGGTAGAGAAAGCCAAAGCTGGCGACAAGTGCGTGTTCACAGGGACGTTTATTGTCGTTCCCGACGTAGCGCAACTCGGTCTGCCAGGCGTCAATGCCGAGATGATTCGTCAAGCAGGTGGAGGCGGAAAAGCAGTTGGCGGAATGGGATCCAACATGGGTGTTTCCGGTCTCAAAGCTCTCGGAGTGCGCGATTTGACCTACAAGACCGCTTTCCTGGCATGCATGGTCCAGAGTGCAGACACCAAAGCCGGCTCTACCAACATCCGAAGCGAAGAAAACGACAATGCAGAAGCGGACCGAGAAGAGTTCCTTGCATCACTCACTTCGGAAGAGATCGACGAGCTCAAGGAGATGGTCCATTCGGATCATATCTACTCAAGACTAGTCGGAAGTATCGCGCCTACTGTCTATGGACATGAGATCGTTAAAAAAGGAATCCTGCTCCAGCTCATGGGAGGCGTGCATAAAGAGACGGGAGAAGGTATTCACCTTCGTGGAGACTTGAACATCTGCATTGTCGGTGACCCCAGTACGAGCAAGTCGCAGTTCTTGAAGTGAGTCCCATACAACCCTGCAGCTACGGCTTTTCGACCAACTTGGACTGATTTCGAACCGACTTGTAGATACGTCTGTGGCTTCTTGCCACGTTCAGTCTATACTTCCGGCAAGGCTTCTTCTGCGGCAGGTCTGACAGCCGCGGTGGTCAAGGACGAAGAGACTGGCGAGTTCACCATCGAAGCTGGCGCTTTGATGTTGGCAGACAATGGCATTTGCTGCATTGACGAGTTCGACAAGATGGACCTCGCAGATCAAGTCGCAATTCACGAAGCTATGGAACAGCAGACTATCTCCATTGCCAAAGCCGGCATTCAAGCGACACTTAACGCACGCACGTCGATTCTCGCAGCTGCAAATCCCATCGGAGGCCGATATAATCGCAAGACAAGCCTACGAGCAAATGTCGCGATGACGGCGCCTATCATGTCGCGTTTTGATCTCTTCTTTGTCGTTCTGGACGAATGCAACGAGGACACTGATCTTGCACTCGCGATGCATATCGTCAATCTGCATCAACACAAGAACGCAGCTATCACACCGGAATTCTCGACAGATGCCCTACAACGGTATATTCGCTATGCTCGCACTTTCAACCCAAAGGTGCGCTTCGTGTGTTCCTGAACTCCATTAAGCGATGCTAAAGCTCTGTCACTCTGCGCTTCAGCTCACACCTGCCGCGTCAAAGGTCATTGTCGACAAGTACCGTGCTTTGCGCCAGGACGACTCGACTGGACATGGCCGAAACTCGTACCGCATCACCGTGCGTCAGCTCGAGAGCATGATACGACTCAGTGAAGCCATTGCACGAGCGAATTGCATGCAAGAGGTAGGTTATAGCCCTCGCTCAGTACCGTGGTACGTCAAGCTGACTCCTAGACCTCGCCAGGTCACGCCGGCGATGGTCAAAGAAGCATACAGCTTGCTTCGGCAATCCATCATTCACGTTGAAAAGGATGACATCGACATTGACGACGATGAAGAGGAAGAAGAGGAGGAAGTTGCCGCCCAACCCAACGGGCATGTCAATGGGGATGCGAATGGACACGCAGACATCGATGAGGATCTCCCAGATATCCCAGTTCCTACCTCATCCGCGGCTGGACCAGCGTCGACACCGACAAGAGCGCCAGGGCGGCACGCTTCGGCCACTCCGGGACACCAGCCCACGCCTGGGCCATCTGGCGTCAATGGCACGCGGGCATCTCCGAACGGTCAGCACGTCCCACCAGCGTCGGCGATACCGCCCAAGAAGAAGAAGCTCACCATCACATACGACAAGTATCAAATGATGAAATCGTTGATCGTTCTCAAGCTGTCCGAGATGGAGCGCGAGACGGGTGAAGGTGTCTCTCGGCCAGAAATCGTGACATGGTACCTGGAACAGAGGGAAAATGAGATCCAGACAGTCGACGAACTTGAGATGGAAAAGGCACTGTGCGAAAAAGTCATCACAAAACTCATCAAGGAGAAGCAGCTTCTGGAACTTGTTGGCCAGCTCGCTTCTACCGGCGATGAGTCGCAAGAGGAAAGTCAAGCCGCGGATCCGATCCTCTACGTCCATCCAGACTATGAGAACTGAGACATACTTCTTTCTTTCGAGCTTCTATATGCGGTTATGTGGCCTTTTTCGACTGGGTTTTCCTCGGCTGTGAAGTCTGCATCCTGGGTCCTGTAGTAGAGGTATTCTGGTCGGGTGGCAAGTGTTGTGTGCGCGCCTTCATGTTGGTAATATAGCTTGTTCTCCATCAAAATCATAAGATTATTGACTTGCAACTCTCATTGGCCTACTGTCTTTCTTTCCATCCCTTTGACATCCTCGATTTTTGTCCTTGCACCTCTCTAGCTTTGGCGCACGTGCTCTTTGACTTTGCTCTTCAGCTTCCTACCAGCACTCGCAAGACCGCAAGCATGCCTCGCCTTCCAGCGCCATCGACGCTCGAGCACGACTTTGTCATCAACGCCATCACCGAGCACGCTGTACGCGTCGATGGGCGGCAGCTGCTCGACTCGCGCGCGCTCAGTGTCCGCTTTGGCGAGTCGTACGGCAGCGTCGAAGTGAGCCTCGGCGGCGAGACGCGGGTATTTGTGCAGGTCTCTGCAGACGTCGTCAAACCGAGAGAGGAGCGGCCGTACGAAGGTTTCGTTGTGATTCAGACGGAGATCTCGCCCATTGCTGGCAGCAACCATGAAGCTGGCGGGAGGTGAGTGGCGATTTGCATGATGCGTGAGGGAGACAATATTGCAGTTCTGATGCTCGTTCTGTATGTCCACACGACTGCTATCATATGTCTGCTGTCCTTGTTGCTACCGCTGCAGACCTGGCAACGAAGAGGTCTCCATCAGTCGCGCACTCGAAAAAGCAATCCGGAGAAGCGAAGTCGTTGACCGCGAGAGCCTGTGCATCATTGCTGGCCAGAAGGTGCGCTATGCATCTCTTGGAGATGATACATGGGTCAGGCTCATCAAGTGTTCACGCTGCAGGTCTGGCAGATTCGCCTCGACTGCCATTTTGTCAACGACGAGGGCAACCTGCTCGATTGTGCAAGCGTGGGCTGCATAGCTGCATTGCGACACTTTAGAAAGCCAGAAGTTACGATAGAAGGGACAGAAGTGACGATTGTAAGCCTATAAGCTTATTCGTCGATTTGTCCGGACCATCGCTGACGATACTTGTCCTAGCATTCCGTGGAAGAGCGCGTACCGATACCGCTTTCATTGCATCATTCTCCTTACTGCGTCACCTTCGCGACTTTTGGCAGCACGTAAGCTCGCCCACATCACTATCCTGCTGCGCTTCAGGCTAATCTTGCGATGTGCTAAGCATCATCATCATCGATCCATCCCTGCTCGAGACTCAGCTATGTACAGGCACGCTCACTCTCACTCTGAACCCTCAAAACGAGATCTGCGTCCTCTCAAAAGACGGAGGAGAGCCAGTCTCTGTCGCCAGCATCATGAAAGTCATTGGGATCGCAAAGACAAGAGTTGCGGAAATCGAAACAATCGTCAAAAAGGCGCTTGAAAAGGAAAAAGTCAAGCTGGAGTCGCAAATGGGCTACTGAGCGACTTGTCCGACCTCTTCCCCTCCGACCTACTTAAACGCGCATCAATGTCGACACAATAACAGGGTGCATGAGCGGGCTACAACGCAGAAACAGCTTTTGTTCTTATGGTCGGTCGTTCGGGTGTTCAACTGGCCGAGACGTGAAAGCAGCGAGTCCAAGAGCCTCACTCGCGACTGTTGCGCGCCGACTGTCTTTTCGGCAGGCCGCGGAGGCCAAGTCTGCATGCTTCTCAGGAACGGCACCTTTACGCCATTCTGGCCTTGACAGGCGAGGAACGGTGTTCAGCAAGATCCCTTCGTTTCAATGCTCCTTTTCGAACGAGTCTATTCCCAAATTTGGGCTGCTCGGTATCTAGTAAACACCGGGGATGATCTTCCACTTGACAATCTTGCAATACTTGTCCCAGTCCTTGCCGTACCTGTGATAAAAAGGCAAGCGCAGGAAGGGGAAGGGAGGTCAGCCGCCATGCGACCTAGCCGCCAAAGCGAAGCAAGTTGCGAGCTACCACGCACTTGTGTTTACACGCCTCGTCATCCCGATTCTGCCGATGTAGTAGCAGGATACCGAAATAGATGACATAGTAGTATGTGATTGGCGTTGAGAAACCCGTAGGCAAGCACCAAGCCCATGCCATGATCCAGTCGCCGAGCTGTGAGATGCAATGCCAATGTTGTCGAATGTCAGAATGATACGCGGGAGAACTGATATGGGAGAGAGAGAGGCAGTTGCTTACGTAGTTGGGATGCCGTGACCAGCCCCACCAGCCGCTAGTGAGCAGATTTGTGCCACGCTCCGTCTTCATGTACGTGAGGTCTGCAAATGAGGTGAATCATTTAGCTTCCGTGGCCAAAGATTTCTTATACTCTAAGCAGAGAGTTACTCACTCTTTGGATTCTTCCCATTCCTGAAATCATTCTTCTCGCCATTACTCGTTCGGAAGAGATAGTATCCGGCCAGATTGATAGCCACGATGACAGCGGTCCAAAAGACGCCCAAATCCTTCGGATGCAGTGCCAAGAACCTCGCTTGCAATCCATATGTAAATGTGACCCAGAGCAAGTCGCCCACCGCGAGCATGTATCCAAATCCATCTGTCGTGATGTCCATCGTCGTCAGGACTGCAGGCTCGTTGTATACTGCATCAAAGACGTAGTTCCCTTGGAATAGAAGGATGAGGACCATGCTGTCTGTTATGCGCCCCAGGAGCGTGTATTGCTTCATCGCCATGCAGATATTGAGGATCAGCCAGAGGATGAGGCCAGGTCGCAGCTCGCTGAATTTGACAAGAACGAAGGAGGTCAGCAGGTGAGTGTGCTAAAGGTACAGCCTTTTAATTCACCAGAAAGACTTGATGTCGAAGGAGCCAATGCGGGGATTCAGATTACGGCCGATGAACCACTGCCAACAGCAATTAGTACGTTGAACCATGTACAGATGCCTGCTGTCTCAGATGTTTCAGGCTCACATCGTACAGTATATTGCCAGTGTTGCCGCCTACTGCAAGCATGGTGCCTGGGATGAAGGATGTCGCGTAGCTATAGCTCGCCTGTTTGCAAGGTAAAGTCAAATGTCATAAGCATGTGGTGAAACCGAAGCGGAAGGTTGGTGTGTTGTGGACGCACCAAGACAACGGAAGTGAGCAGACTCGCGGTGATCAAGCCAGTCCAGTGGTCGTATGCGAAGAGAAAGGGCTCAAGGCCGTATGTGTAGTAGACTGCGACGAGGCCAGCCATGCTTGCGACAAGTGTTTGGAAAGCTGCATGTACAATTGCGTCACGTGCATGCAACGGAGGTCGGACCTGTCAGCGCATATCGACGAAGACTCCAGTACTAGACGCAGTCTACGCACCATTCATCTTGTACCGCAGCTTCTCGCCATTGCGCATTGTGCTTCCCTCGATCCAGCGTCCAGGCAGGACAGCCCAGCATACCACGCACCACGCGAACCAGGCCAAGTAGGCGAGTGTGGCTCTTGTGTCCCAGAGGTCGGCGTAGAACTGACGCGTCTGCATGCTTCTGAAGCCTTGTGCAAAGTACTCTCCTACAGGAGCAGGCGGGCAGCCGTGTTCATTGCACGCAAATGCGAAGAAATAGGTGAATGCGGCCGTGAGGACCGTGATGCCCAGCGCGCCTGGAGGACCCAGGAACTCAAACTCGGTGGAGCGCGGCGCGGGGTCGTACGCTGGCTGGACGGCGGCCTGTTTGCCATTAGCCTTGGGCTTGCGCTTGTCTTGCTCGTCGCTGTCCATCGATATCCAGCTACTGCCATTGCTCTTTTCGCTGTGCCCGTTGAGGCGCGGGATCGACTGCGACCGCGTGAGGACCATGGCGCAGTGACGAGCTGGATAGCCCTCTGGACGGAGTGAGAGCAACCTGAGACGCTCTCCAGCGAGCAGTCGGTCAGAGGAAGCCCTCGTCTTCACTGCTTCTCCCAAGTCGCGCCCTCGTACGAGGATGATCGAGGCCGCTATGTCCGAGCACGCAGGAGAGCAGCGACGAGCTACAGCAGGGCATCATACGGCGCTTCATCGATTTATCTAACCATTGAGGTGCACGCGCGCGCTTCTCCGCTTTTATTTTCTACTTTGTACATTGGTGGTGGCAACAAAGCCACCTTCATACTTCAGTGACGACCAAGATTCTGACGCTTGGCTGGATGGCCTTGACTGCTGCTGCCATTATTTGGAGGGCTCATTACGAGCTGCTCCGACTCTCGCCGCCGCTTGCGCTCGCTGGCAGGCGCTATGGTATCTCGCCGGGCTGGACTGCCAGCAGGTACTTGCAGGAGAGGGGACAATAACTCGCAGGCTCCTTCGCTGAAACATCAAAACGCGACGATTAGCATCGGCGCTCAATTTTTACTCATCTGACCTCGAAGAGCTCACCGGAAGATCTCAAGCCCGACTACTCTGATCAAGCTCTGCAAGATCGCATCAGGTAGACCTTCGACTCTGACGCCGTGTTCCTTGTCCTCATCAGCATTGAGCGCCATCGCCGATCCTTCCTCCTCGACGCTTGCAACGCCAAGATCGACAATGTTCTCATCATGCATCGCATCCTTCCGGTCCGCCGTAGAACATCCTGGCACGAGGAAGATAAAGTGCGAAGCGTAGTCTTGCTGCGCCGGCGGGCTACCATTCGAGGCAGAGGCGGCTGCGATGCCGCTCTCGCCCGCACCAGCACGCTCACCAGCTGCTGCTCGAGCAAGACGAGAACTCATTCGTCGACCAGGCGTGCTGGCCTGTGCTTGTGCCTGCACTTGGGCTTGCGCTTGATACGGGTTCGGAATTGAAATTTTGCGATACGTGCATTGTGAGCGCGTCTGAATAGGGGACGAGCCAGGATGTAGCGATTGAGAGTGCTCAGCGTCCGCGTGGACAGGCGCGGGTGAGGTTCCAGAGACGGGCTCTGCAGACGGTCGACCAGCGGACGAGCGTGAAGAAACAGAACCGCCGCGTTTGTGTCGAGGCGGGGAACGACCTTGTCTCGATCCTGAATTTGAGCCAGAGCCGTGCTTGTGCAATCGCGGACGTGAGGTTTGGGGCATCAAGATGGAGGAAACTTCGAGCTCCTCCATTGGTGTTGCAGGCCGCAGTATCGGACTTCCTGGCACAACGAGATTGGCGATGATGGACCGGCTGGAGGCATCGTCGACTTCAGGAGTGCTGTGTCGCGAGGGCGTTGCGGATCTCGTATTGTCGGCGCTAGCCGATACTGCGCTGCCAGAGTCTTCTGCTTCTTCTGCGTGCTTGGACGACACTGATCCCTCCTCGCTTTCGCTGTCTTCTTCAACCACCGCTTCATCTCTCGGCGCTGGACCTTTGCCCTTGTGTAGCCCTCTGGCAGTGCCAGCTCGTGTCTGTACGCCTCCCCGTCTGGCCATGGGCGGTCCAGTGCGCGAGTGGGCGGGCCGTACAAGCGAGGTGACAAAGACAGCCTCGTCTTCGTCATCGGACGACGAAGTCTCTGCGTCACTTTCGCTCGACGCATTCGCGTGTACGGCAGACAGCTGAGGCTGTTTTGATGGCTGTGCTTGCTTGCTCTTGTGCTTGGTCGAAGTTACCAGAACAGCACTGCTTTCGTCAGAAGAGGACTGCTCTTGTGCTTCAGGTTCCGACTCGTCCTCACCCGCCGGTTCTTCTTCGTCTTGAGCTGATATTGAAACCTCGGCGTGTGGTGGTATTGAAGCTTCTTCTGACAAGGCTTGCGAAACGCTGTCGCCCACCTGACAGAAATTCATGCTTCAGCGATCAGGCATGGAGGGCAGAACCTGGCTGGCAGAGGTCTCATACAAAGTCATCAGACTGCACCGCTTCAGTCGGCTCTCCGTCTTCCTGCTTGATACCGGGAGACGAGATGAGCTCTGCCTCCCGCTTCTCGCCATCACTTTCGACATGGTCAAGTTTTTCCACCTCCTCTTCTTCTTGTTGGGCTACCTCCTTGAGGATCTCATCGGCCGGTTTCTTCTCTTCCTCATCATCAGCGGCAAAGCTCACACGAGCTCGCCTACCGGGAGTGGCCGAATCTTTCTTGGCCTCCACAGCTGCTTCGACTTCCTGATGCTCCTCCTTGACAGGTATAATGCTTGCATGCTTGGCTTCGGGCGACCCGAGACTCTCGCGCAGGTTTCCTGCTCTCTGTGGATCATAGTATGCCTCGCGCACTGCAGCGGCTATGCTCTGACCACCGAAGCGGACGGGCGTGGAAGGGTCCCATAAACCAGGCATGATGGCATTGAAAACGCGAGATGGTGTACTGTTGCTCGTCTGCGCTTCGGCCTTGACTTCAACTTTCGGCTCTGGAGCTGGCAGCCTGATGGGCTCGGGCTTTGATGCCTCCTCTGCTTCGTTGATTTCTTCGTGCGACACAAGTGGCGCAGCTGCTCTTTTCGGACTGTGCGACTCCATTTCGTCGGTAGTCATGTCGATGTCTTCCATTTGCTCGACTTGCGCTTCGTGTACATTATTCTCGGGTGCTTCGGTCGTCAGCTCGGCTGGAGGCGGCTCGTGGTGGTGGTCTTCGAGCAGTTGCGAACTGGACTCAACCACATGACTTGCGACCACTTGCGCTTCTTCGGCTTCTGCTGCTGGGTCTCTTGCATCGTCCTCCGCTTGTTTCGCGTCGACGACATCATTTGCTTCGACAGACTGTTGATGAGTGTCATCCGCAGTCGGGTCCGTAGACCGCGGTGCTGGCTGAACGATGTCTTCCGTAGTCATAGGGGCAAGATCAGCCTGGTTTGTCGCTTGCGGGATCTCAAGATCTTGGCCAGTGTCTGAGGCTGTAGCAGGCAGGGCCTCCACCTGCAAATTTGGCGTGACAGACCGTCGAGGAGTTCCCAGGGTGAATTGTTCGGGCGAGACACCTAGACTTGCAAACAGCCGAGGCTCTCCAGAGGTACGTGGTCTCATGGCTGGTGTACTGGGTGTCTTGCTTCTTTGTCTCCGCCGGGGACTCTTCGGCTCGACGAGACTTTCTGTCTGTGCAGGTGCAGACAAGTCATCGGCAGAAGTAGGATGTCCAGCTTCCGTTGCAGGTGCGTTTAATTCGACTGCCTCGACAGGTAGCACTTGTTCTACTGGCCGGGGCGACTTCTCGAAAAGCTTGTCCGCAAGCTCGGCCAGAGAGGATGGGAGGGGCACGTCTGTGCTTGACCTTGCTGCAATTTGTGGATCTTCGATGAGAACTGTTTTCGCTATTTTGAGAGGGTTGGCTGAAGTCTCGACTGGTGGAATAGCATTGGAGTCTGGCTGTGCAAGTGAATCTGCCGCCTGTTTTGAGGTAGCGTCCAGTGACGCTGGATCAAAAGACATTTCCGCGTCTTCCAAGGTCCTCACCGGACTTGAAGATCTCTCTTGTTCAAGTTCTCTGGCATCTTCTGTCTCATTGGTTTGCGTTGAGTCTTGCGGAACAGCTGAAGAAGCTACGTTGCCAGCGTCGAATAGCATTTCGACTGGCGAGATAGCCTGTACGACTTCGGTTGTCGTCTGGACCCGCAGGCTCCTCGAATCCATCGAATCGACTTCGATCTCCTCGCCAACAATATCTTGTCCATGATCGCGCGGTTCTACAACATCCTCGGGGTCTCCCGCCTCCAGTTCTACGGAGTTCTGCTCATCGACAGTCAGAGCAGCCTGCTCTGGTACAATCGCAGCCTCTTGCTCCTCTTCCTCTTCCTCCTCAGATTCCTCCTCTTCTTCACTATCGCTACTGCCCGCTCGCAGTTCATATTCGCCCGTCTTTATCGCGCTTCATGAATGCAGGAATAGGGACTCGAGTGTCCAAATCGCCGCGTGCTCGCTTCGCAGCACGTTCATCACCAGAGAGCGCTTCATCATCCAGCTCATCTTCAAATTCGGCTTGTGAAGTTGCCAAATTCCGCTTTTGCACTGCGCGGTAGCTTTTCGAGGATGAGCCTTCGCCGTGGTCGGACTCTTCACTCTCCTCTTCTTCGTCTCCTTCCTCATCATCTTCAGCTTCCTCGTCTGACCCGCCTGCTTCGGCCTCTTCTTCATCGTCGAAATAGCGGTCTTCGGCATCCTGCTCATCTTGAGCGCGCTGTTTACGACCCAGCTTCCTGCGCAGCTTTGCCCATTCCCGCGCATCTGTATCCTCACTCGGACGGTGGTACTCTTCGACATCGCTGTCGTCGTCGTCTTCTCCGACTTGAGCAGCGTGATTGAAGCCGGATAGGTTCTGCTCGTCTCTGTCCATGCGGCCCCAGATGTTGGCTGGTAAGACTGCACGTTTCGTAGGCGCGCGAGTCTCCTCGATTTCCCCGAAGAGTGCCGGAGCGGTTTCTTGCTGGGCAGCGTGGAGCGGTGGAGGTGTGATTTCCTCCACTTCCTCTTCTTCCAGAACTTCTTCGCGGAAAAACATGGCAGCAGGCATTGATGGGTTTGTACTTGCTTGCCTCGCAACTGCTGCAGATCCTGCTGCTGCTGCTGCCGGCGCACTTCCTTCAATTTGGATGTCATTGTCATCCTCGACTACATCCTCGTAGTCAATTTCGTCAGCGAGCTCTGCTTCGTTGTCGTCGAGGTCTTCCTCTTCCTCGTCTTGCAGCATCTCCTCATCGCCCTCCCCCGCCTCTTCATCCTCCTCTTCTTCTTCGGAAGTCGAGCCGATGCTGATGACGTCCGAAGCTTCCTTTGACGCGCTTTTCTGCTTTGCAAAACGGGGCGGTGAAGGCAGTGGTTCCTCGTCTTCTTCTTCAGCCTCTGATGCGTCCATCTCGTCCACTTGCGAGTTCGAGTCTGTTTCATCGGCCACATCGGGCACAGCAATGTCTGAAGCTTCGTTGTCAAACGTCGCCGGTGGAGCTATCTGCTCAAGTAGCGCCTCGTCTAACGCTTGCTCTACTTGATCCTCTTCTTCGATGTGATGCATAGCTTCTGTCGCTTCTTCAGCGTCACCTTTTGCCATGTCCAGAAGCGCGTCAAGAGGTGCATAGTCGGTGACGTCTGTCGCTTGCGGCGCAGCGAGATCATCACTTGGTATCACGTTCGTGTATTGTTGCAAGAAAGCAAGATTGCCATCGACTGCATCGACTTGGAAGGGTACCTGCGCGTCATCTGACAAGCCCGCAAGAGATGGGTAGAGGCTAGCTGCAACGTTGGATGTTTGCTGTGCTTGCGATTCAATAGGCGGTAGGTTGTACCCGACATTGTGACCGAAAGACTGAAGATCGGGGTAAAGATTATTCTGAAGCAGTTCTGGGTCCAGGTTGATATTCCGAGCTTGAGAAGTCGAAGCTATGGGTTCTACAGCATATGAATGAGCTGGCAGCGTCTGTGGAGGGTGATCGAGGCCATCCAAGCTGCATCATGCGTGTCAGCGGGGGGCGACGAGCTGGAGAGAGTATTTAGCCTTACAGCTGCTGGATAGTCTGCTCTTCGGTCAGTCCATCCGTTTCTGAAGGTTGCAGTTGCGGCTCTGTGATGAAGGCGCTAGGTTCCACTTGCAGTTCCGCGTCTTGCGTGTGCACGCTTGCATCCAAGGCTGACGCATCTACATCGGCTGCAGTCACGTCCTGTGATGTTTCAGCAGCCACAAACTGACCTGGCCTGCCTCCAACCTGCGCCCAGTACTCGTCGTCGTCTGCATATCCCCTCCGTATGCGTCGGTCTCGATTAGGCTCGTAGGTGAGCGCATCTCGGATCTTGCTGGACACGCCGTCGACGAAGCTGTCAAAGTCGTTTGACGAGAGACTCGTGTACGGGTCGACGAGCGGCTTGGTGGAGCGTCGCCGCTGTGCTCTAGCCTGAATCGCTGAGCCAGGCGTGCCAGGCTGTTGCTGCCTTCTGCGGCTTGGGGAGAAGGCCGCCGGGGAATAGAAGGGCGCGTCCCTCAGGAGGTTGGAGAAGGACATGCTGCCAGATGTAGACTGTCTCGTGTGCTATGTGGGCGGTGTCATTGTGCTCGCTCGAGCAAGACCAGCAAAGACGCGCAAAGTGGCGGACATGCAGCGGTCTATCGATCAGCTCGAGCAGGCCAGCATTGATATCGCACACAGCTGCTCGTTCTCTGCTTCCGACCACACTGTCAGCTCCGGTTCATGGCGTAGGGGGAGCGGAGAGGGGCACGCTCCTCTACAGTAGCCGTCCGCTAGACGTGAGAAGCCCCGACGCAAGAAGAATGCGCTGCATAGCAGTCCAGACGGTCAAGCGGTGCTATGCAAGGACGCTACTGCCAAGCAGCGCACCGCACCACTGACGGCCCATTTCTGATGATGAAATGCCTGAGATACAGCCTCTGCTCAGCTGGCCTTGCCTCTGTCACGCCCAGACGAGCCGACGACGACCAAGGTGAAGACGCACGACCTACGATATCGATTCGGACAACAATTACATCGTCAAGGCGGACGTGTACAGGGAGGCATTCGCAGAGCACACCCAGTGGGCGTGCCAGCGTTCTCCCGTCAGTCAGTCTCTACTTTTCGTCCTTGCTTGTCGAGTAGAGCGCGGCTGAATTTGCATATCGCTGCTGCAGAAGCCGCAATGCTCGGCAAAACTCTTAGCATCTGAGTCCTTCCCAAGGCTCTTCATGAGCTAGAACTCCGGATCATGGGTGACGCAGGCTCGCGAACATCCTTCTGCAGGTACACATGCGGTCTTCAACAGGCTTCGCTGAGTGGTGTGGAGAGCCTGAACCGAAAGCTGATCTCCGCAAAATCGTTGGTATACAGGCATGCGAATCGCATTGAAGGTCCTGGGCTCTGCTACCAAAGACCCAACCACCACGAGTCCTTCGACGAAGCCCGATTTAAAAGTGCCAGGCTGCAGTTCTAGACTGTCTCACTCGTGAAGCAAGAAGACTGCAAGAGCCTATCGAGTCGGCATACGACTCTGGCGGTCGCGCATTCGCCAAAGCTAAAGCTGCGATGCTCGTCGTAAAGGCTTGCTGCTGTCTGAACTCCCTGACGTGCATGCGTAGTCATGTCATACAGGAAGTTCAGACGGCGCCCCTCGCTTTTCAATGCTTTCAGTTCACTTCGCTTCACTCGCCTTCATCGACTTCATCGAGCTTCCAACGAATGTTCTCGAAACGCAAGAAGCGCTTCCACGGTGGAAGCATGCTGACTGATGGCTGATCGTGGAAGACGCTGAAGATTTGGAAGACCTGAAACGCTTGCTACAAAAGGCAGCCCATTGAGCTGCAATGCTTCTTGTCTCCTATGTCACAACTCACTCGCTAAGCTATGACGCTGTGCTATTGGGCATCGATGGTTCCCTAAAATTCGGCAGCAAGCATAGACAAAACCCAATGGTCTGGCATTCACATATGGGACAAGCTACCTTCGACCACTAGCAGAAACAGCCTCGGGATGGCGCTACGAACGCAGGACAAGTCGAGATGGAGATCGCTTTAAGTAAGCGCGTTCTCTGTCTTGGTCTGAATTGGCAAAAACAGACGATGTCCTCATTGTGCGCTACCTGTCATTCACGCGGTAAGTCTCTGGAAGCCCCCGAGCATAGGAGCGGGTGCTGAAATGTCATGTAAAGCTCACTGGCAATGGGAATATCCGAGCCTCAACTTGATTAGACTCAAAAAATCCGGTCTACTCCAATGGAACAAGCAATATCGCCGAGTCACCGAAAGAGATATCATCAGGCCAACGGACGGAGAACTCCAAGGCATTCTCGACGTGATCACAGGCTTTCTGCGCACTTTGGAAAGCTTTTTCGAGATCTCATGACGGCAGCCACTGCCCTCATTCCAAAGAATGACAATGCCAACGTTCAGGCAAGATTTGCTCGAGCCGGAGCACTGATTCCATGTACAGATCAGTGCTGCCCGCGTGCTCAGACGTGGAAGCTTTTCGGGCGCAAGCGAGCATTATCATGGTCCTAGGTATTGAGCACATCTCAATGGACGGATGTCGAACTATGCGAAACGTGAGTATTGGCCCGAAATGTCCGACGAGCATGCGATCCGGCTCCAAGACGCACGTGATGCTGACCATGCAGTATACATAGACGGTCCATGCCTTCCTCAAGAAGCAACATGACCATCATGAAGACACGGTGATTGCGTCCACCACAGAATTCCTCTCTCCGGAGCGGCTCCATGCTGCCGCGAACACTTTGAACTAAATTGGCTCACTGACAAACATACAGGCGTCCTATTGGACATCTTGGTACCGCGTTGGCGAGTCAAAGTTGGCTCCTATAGCTTGGTAAGGCACAGACCTCCCTCTGGAGACGAGTTGCCCTGTGCGAGAGCGGAACTTGTTCACCTCACCAAGCTTCGACGCTGCGATGGCTTTCTTCTGAACACGACAGGTTGCGACATCTGCAAGGCGGGCTCGGCAGAGCCGGTCCAGTCAAGTTCATCAACAAAGCACAACTGTACCAAGAGCGGACCCGGCGAGAACAGGGGACCTTCGAAGTTTACTCCTCGCCAGACTCTTCAGCGCATCATGATTGAAGATCTCCTCCTGGCCTTGGTGTTCCAACACTTCGCGAGCCGATAGGGTGCTCTCATTCACAAGTGAAAGCTCGCGAGGGCTCCACCGATGCTCGAAAACTACTCCTGGACCTGTGTGCAAAGTTTCAGAAGGCAGTATCTGACCCCAGGACGCTCAAGTCGGTCAACTGGGAAAAGCTCGTCCAATTTTGCACCATACCTGAGCAAAAGAGAGGCACAGACGCGCTGCCCTGCTAAGTGCTAAGTAATCGTCTAAGCCGGCAGGGCTGAAGGAGACGTCACTGACCTCCTCAATTACAAGGGATTGTAGCTATCTCAGCCACGCTTATGACTATAGTCCTTTTCCTTGAGGCCGCAGCAACAAAAGAGATGAACCGTCCTCTCATACCAACGGTCATCCTGCTGGCTTGAAGGGGGCCGGGGATGTCGAGCTACCTCAGGTTGCTCTGCCTAACGACGCAGGTTCGACAAGATCTTTCCATTTCTTCTAAGGGATGTTCATGGAGAAGTCGCTTTCACTTACCCTGTCATCGACGGCATCCGGCTCCTTTTAGCTGGGAAAGATCACGCGCTGACCCCCAAGGGCAACGCCAGGTTGTTTTGCTATAGTATCGACTGCGCCCGCGGAAATGTTGTCAAATTTGGTGTGATTCCACACAGATGCGATGTCACGTAAAGCTCCCTAGCAACCATCAGCGGTTGTCTTTTCAATCAAGAGCTTGCGTTACGGTATTGCTTGTGTCGTTTGAGCAATGTGAGCGTCCCACGCCAGTACGATTGATGTGTGAGAAATTGCACAGGGATTGCATGCATTTACTCGTAAGAAGGATGGGGATTGTACTTGGTCAGGCATCGGAAAAAGCCGAGGTCATCCATCTCAGAAAGCTTGCCTTGTGTCGCGCCATAGATTCAGATTCATGCCTTGGCTCTTCGGTGTCTGCTCTCGAGTCGAAATCATCCTCAAAATCGCTGTGGCTCTCTGCAGAAGGAACCTCCTGTGCCAGGCTTCACTTGCTATACCAAGCATCTCAACAGGTGGCCTTGACCTCCATAGATATAAATGAAATTCGATGGTCCGATTTGGCATTGAGTCAATGCGTCCTCCGACATTTCGTTCTGAAGAAAACTAATTACCACTGAATGCACCTGCCCGTCGCTGCCGGGTTATCAATCCCTGTTCTTTGTCATTCCCTGCGCACGTTCGTCGATATGGGTAGCGCACATTCCATTAGGATCGCTACGAGTCCAAGTCTAAGTGAAAGAGACAGAGATGAACTTGAAGGGGAAATGAGGTCTCAGGTTTCATTCGGATTCAGTGTAGACAGAAGTGGAATCCAAAGATTGGAGGATGTAACGAGCCAAAGAGGATCTCTGTCCACCCCCAGTTGCACTTGACTGAGGTGCCGGTCATTGTGAGAGTAGGCTTTTATACCTCCCTCCATGCGCAGTGACGGCAGACACTTCGCAGCAAGGCGACGACTTTGTCGAGGGCGGCGAAGCCTGAAGTCGCATGCCAAGGAGAAGACGCTGTCAAGCTAGTACCGGCCGTGCGGACGGACTTGGACGCTGAGAGCTATAGAGCGGCAGTCGGCGGATGAAAGGTAGCGCCACCGGAGGGTTCTCTTCGCGGAGACAATCGCATTTTGCTGACCCTTCAACAGACGTGTATATTTTATAGAAGGTGAAAATTCTGCACTGCTCTGCTGTCTTTACGGGTGTCGTCTAGAGGGTAAATGGAAATTCCTTCGAAAAATGCAGCAGGCCACAGACTCACTCAATTCCTTCAAACAGTTAGGACATGTGCTTCCCAAGCACAGGACCAGGATTCGAATTCCTGCATTCGTATCGCAGTTTTTTTGCATCATCGTCGAAGGCAGGTTGGTCCTTGCCTGATTCATGTCGGGTCTTCTCGCCACCTCATGTATATGGAGAAGAACCGCCTACAAAATAACTTTTTGGCGGTCGCAAATAGCACATAACTGCCTCGACACTGCAAACATTGACAGTGCAGTGCTTCGATGCTGTGTGGCCTGTCATGCTTGCTTTGCAAATGCCTGGAGTGCTTGAGCGCGTAAAGTGGGCCGCGAGCAAGCTCGCCGCCAGGCTGCACGTGAGGTTGGCTGTCGGCTGCCCTCATCCCATCACGGACAAGGGACCACGACGCAGCCATGCCACTCAATGGCGACGACACAGCAGTGCCGTCACCGCACAAGCTGCGCATCTCCGCCCACAACCGCGTGCCCTCGTCGCTGCGGCACAACCTGAGCCAGCCCTCGCTCAGACGCCGGTCCGCGTACCTCCAGGACCTGATAACGCGTCAAGACCACCAGAGCGGCTACGACAGAGAGTACAAGTATGCTCTGCAGAATGGCCTAGCTGGCACTGGCGTGCGCTCATGGTACTCCAACTTTACAACTATCGGTGCGCTTGTACGCCACCTGCAACAAGAGGCGTGGATGGTGCAGACCACGCAGGCAGTCGCAGACAGGCGCACACCATAGCTGACGTGTCCACCTGCATTCCTATCTCTCTTTCTGCTACTGTCGCCCGCAGACTGGCTCCACGACCAATGCAAAGAGGACTGGCGCATCTCGAGCCTCCGTGGCCGGCGCGGCCTGCGCGGCTTCGTCGCCGCCAATCAATGGGACCGCTTCCAAGGGTGGCTGGCAATCATCATCGTTGGTCTCTGCACGGCCTTCTTGGCAGCTTGCATCATTAGCCTCGAGATGTGGCTCTTCTCCATCAAGGATGGCTACTGCACGACTGGGTGGCACAAGGCGCGCCGGTTCTGCACGTGCCCAGCTGAAGAGCAGACGAGTGCAGACGCGTTGCTCAGTCTTAATGGGTCGAGCTTGTCTGCCTTGACCGCTCAAAGCGCACTGCTCAAGCCTGCCGTACGGTCGGCCATCTCTGCCAACGCACACATCAGGCAGTGGGCTAGATCAGCTTCAGAGCAGCCGGCCTGCAGCGCATGGCAAGAGTGGGGTCAAGTTCTTGATGGCGAGGGCAACAAGGCTGTCCAGTTGCTGCTCGAGTATGGCATCTACATCGTGATGGCTGTCAGCCAGACATCTTCTCCTCGAGAGTCCGTACATGCTGAATGAAATCATCACGCAGGTCTCATTCGCAACTTTCGCTTCAGTTTTGACCATCTACCTTTCAGCGAGCACAAGCGTAGTCTCCACCAAAGACACCAAGGGCAGCGACCCATCCGTCAAGCGAGCATCAGCCGCTTCAGATTCTGGAGACGAGGAGGATCACGTTCGCCTGCCTCGAAGTGCATCCTATCAATCCTACGGAAGCGTAAATTTTTCACCTCGTCCAGACCGTACCAAACCACGCTTCACGCACTCTGCAAGCAGTAGCATGAGTGTGCATGCGCCCTTGCTGTCTAGTCCACTTGCCGAAGATGCCGATGGTGCCAAAACACCTGCTGGAGCCGCGCAGGTCCCGCAAGTCGCTCCAAGGAAAGTCATGTACTATGCAGCTGGGTCAGGTATACCCGAGATCAAGACACTGCTCAGCGGCTTTGTCATCAGAGGATATCTAGGTGAGTTGTCAAGCTGTTCGTTACAAAGTGTCTGTTTGACATTGCTGCGCTGCTTGCAGGCGTCTGGACATTGTGAGTTCTGCCTCAATCTTAGGCGGTCTGTATGTGTCCGCTGACGCTACCATTGGGATCCAGATTCGCAAAAGCCATCGGTTTGTGCTTCGCAGTCGGGTCAGGTTTGAGTCTCGGCAAGGTCAGCAAACTCATCAGGAAGACTGTTGTCGCTGAATTAGCAATATGCTGACTACGCTTGTAAATTTCAGGAAGGACCGTTCGTCCACATTGCTTCTTGCGTTGGCAATATCACTTCGCGCTTCTTCAACAAGTACGATCGCAACGAAGCAAAGAGACGCGAGATTCTATCGGCCGCATGCGCTGCTGGAGTGGCTGTCGCTTTTGGAGCGCCTGTAGGAGGTGTCCTGTTCAGCCTGGAAGAAGTTTCGTGAGCCTCGCAACTGATTACGAGTTGATGAGACCAGAGCTGACGTCTTCACGCAATTGTCAGGTACTTCTTTCCGCCCAAAGTCATGTTTCGCAGCTTTGTCTGCGCCATGATCTCGGCAGTCACGCTCAAGCTGCTCAATCCTTTTGGAAGCGGAAAGATTGTGCTCTTCGAGGTGCGCTCTTTCGATATCATGAGCCATTGAGAATAGAGGCTGATATTCCGCTTGTACAGGTGACGTACGACAAGGACTTTCACTGGGTTGAGATGTTTGGCTTTGCTTTGCTCGGCATCTTTGGCGGTCTGTATGGCGCACTGTTCAACAAGGCCAATATCGAGTGGAGTACGTCCAATCGCGTAGCGATGACTCATTTTAGCTGACACCCACTTTGCTCAGCCAAGCGCGTCAGGAATGGAACCTCGTTGAAGAAGCATCCGATCTTCGAATGCGCGCTCATCTGCCTCGTGACAGTTGCCATCTCCTTCTTCAACCCCTACATGAAGATGGGCGGCACCGAGCTGGTTTACGAGATGTTTGTCGAGTGTAACAAGGATAGCGAAAGTGCTGGCTTGTGCCCACAGATGCCCTTGGAAGTTGGTCCACTGCTCAGGACGATTGGACTTGCGCTTGTTGGAAAGGCGCTCATCACCGTCATCACGTGAGTCTTGACTTTTCTGCTATCCCACTTCTCTGCGCAGCTGATGGTGCTCATCTCGATGCTTTTCAGCTTCGGGATCAAGTTACCAGGTACGGACAATGTCCACGCAGCAATTTGTGCTGAGTATGGGCTAACGGAGTCTGCTTTCCCAGCCGGTATCTTCATACCCACACTCGCAGCGGGAGCTCTTTTCGGTCGTATGCTTGGCCTGATCGTCGAGTACTTCTACGCGCTGCATCCCGAAGCTGCCGTCTTTGGCTTTTGTGCAGCGAGCGGTCCTCTTCCAGCACCTTTTGGACAGGCATGTGTCTTGCCAGGCGTCTGGGCTATGGTCGGCGCGGCTGCTACGCTTGCGGGAGTCACGAGAACTACGGTCTCGCTTGCTGTTATCATGTTTGAATTGACTGGGACGTTGACCTATGTTACGCCCGTCATGCTAGGTGAGAGCGTTCCCAGCTGTCTTATTGTTGCAGGAACATAACCTGGTGTTTGCAGCTGTTTTGTTCGCAAAGACGGTGGCCGATGCGATTGAGACGCGGTCGATCTACGACATGACCATCGAGTGCGTAGAATATGACCATAGGTGTCTGCAGCTCCTGTACTGACTTGTAGCCATGCGTGACAGGATGAACCAGCTTCCTTACCTTGACAGCAAGACAGAATACGTGCTTCATGGATCTGTCCTGGACGTGGTCGACAGCGAAGCGCCTATAATCTCGCTAGACCAGCAGTGCACGGTGAACACGATGCAAGAGAAGCTCGACGCCAGCGCAGGTCTCGTGACCGGATTCCCAATTGTGAAGGAAGACGATGGACCTCGGCTTCAAGGCTATATCGGCTATGACGAGCTGGAGACCGCGCTGCAACGGCATCGGGAAGAGCTCAATACGGAACAGGAGCCACAGACGCCATGCTCGTTCAGAGATACGTCCGCCAAGGTCGGCCTAGGCGGTGCGGAAGAGGGAGGCAGCCCCAGCGGCGTGCTGGACCTGGGCTTCTACACGGACCGGGCGCCCATGACCATCTCCTCCCAGGCTCCATTGCAGCTGTGAGCGCTGCAACTCCACCGGATCTTATTGCCGTCGCTGAGTTGCTTGTATCTGCAGTCTTCACCAGCTCTTCATCAAGCTGGGCGTGCGATATGTTGCCGTACAGGACAGCCGAGGTTGCTATATCGGAGTCATTGAGAAGAACAGGTGCGTTGCTCGTGCATTGGCTTCCTACTGAACGAAGCTGATCCTGTGATGAATTGGGTCCCTTCAACAGATGGCTGGGCTACTTGACCTGGCTTGAAAGCCAAGAATGAAGACGTCTGCTTTGTGTCCTGCCTTCTTCCGTCTTCCTCTTTCCAAGTGTTTGTGCCAGTTTATCCGCTATTTCATGGAGCAGCTCTCCAGGACAGTGCTAGTAGTATCAGTAGCGGTCTGTACAGACCAGAGATGCGACTTTCGGTATGCCCAGTATGACTTGCCGAATGTGTGGCGGCATTGCACCATACCGTGGCCGCACGGAAACACGCGGGGGTCTGTTCCAGACGAACATCGTGCAAGACAACTGCATCGCATGCAAGCGCGGCCTCTCCGCTCGCTTACCTCGTCCCTACTGGCTGCGAGAAGAGCACATTTCACCGTCCGACGACAGTTTGGAAGCAGCTCAAGCATGGCAAAGGTGCAGACGGCGGACCGCATAAAGGACGAGCTGACCAAGAGCGACGTCTGGTCGGTCTTCTCGCCGGGTAGATCTTGAGGCTCTGACATCTTCTAGCTCACCGCACAGCTGACTGCTGCTGTCATCGGTAGCCGGCGGACATGTCCCCAAAGACAGCCTGAACCTCGGTAGGTGATCGATGCAATGCATGGACGAAGCAGCAGATCTGGAGCGAGAATGAGCTGATGAGAACCATTGTATCAACAGGGCAAGGCTTCATGGGTGCGCATACTCCTACTTTACATCCTGCACTCACTGTGCCGGACCTGGACTGACTTCAGCCACCCGCCCGTACACTCTTGCCCGACAGACTGGTCGCCTCCTGAATACATCCGGAAAGCCGCAGAAGAAGCCATCGAGAAATCAGCAGAGACCAAGTGCGTGAGCTATCATTGGACTAGGAACATTCCGTGCGCTCATCACGCCTCACCTCTGCAACAGCCACTATAGCATACCGAAAGGCCGCTTGAGGCTGAGAAACGCACTTGCAAAAGCACTCTCACCGTCTTTCCACCTTCCAGAAGGACGCGAGCTGGACCCAAATACTGAGATTTTGGTGACCTCGGGAGGTGAGCAACAGCTAGCGGGCGACATCGAGTCACAATGTGCTGACTCACACTTGTATTCGCAGCCAATGTCGGCATGTATGCAACGCTTGCGGCTTTCCTGAACGAAGGCGACGAAGTCATCGTGCCTGCGCCGCACTTGTGAGCTTATCAACGTCAACTTGCGGGCAGCTACGAATGCTGATGAGAAAGGTAATCAGCGACCAGTACATCAGCAGCATCACCTTTCACGGTGGCAAGCCCGTTTATGTCCCCTTCCGACCTCCCAAGGAAGCGAGCCATTCCAACGTCTCATCTGCAGATTGGAAGCTAGACATTCAAGAGCTACGCGCGGCATGCACGGAAAAGACCAAAGTCTTGATCCTGAATACACCGCACAATCCGATTGGTAAAGTGTTTTCGGAAGATGAACTTAGGGAAATTGGGAAATTGGCAGAGGAGAAGAATTTCCTCATACTCTCAGACGAGGTGGTGCGTGTGCTCTTTTCCTCTCCTCGCACCTTTGACAATAGAGCTGAGCGCCACATTCTTTTCCTCTTTCGCAGTACGACGTCTTGGCACTGACGCCCTCCAAGCACGCCCGCATCGCCTCTCTCGACAACTTCTGGAATCGTACAATAACAGTCGGCAGTGCCGGCAAGAATTTCTCATGCACCGGCTGGCGAGTAGGATGGCTGGTAGGGCCTGCAGAGCTCATACGCGCATGTCTCGCCGCTGCTACACGAGTCACGTTTTGTACGAATTCGCCACTTCAAGAAGCTGCTGCTGTTGGTTTCGAGCGGGCGGAGGAACAGCGATTCTTCGAAAGTGAGTCGTCAGTTTTCATCTTGGTTTTATTCGACTTGGGTAGCGAAAGCTGAGAGATTCTTGAATTGCAGCGCAGAAAGAGTGGTATGAGAAGTTGAGAGATACACTACTCAAGCAGCTCGATAAGCTCGGCTTGCCATAGTGAGGCGCTCTACGTAGATTCTTCACTATATCCGGGCGTGTATTAACTTTTACAATGTCCTGCAGTACCGTTCCGCAAGGCAGCTACTTTGTCATGGTCAACACCAGCAGGTTGCATCTTCCCGAGGATTGGGTGTAAGCTGTTCACAGAAAACAAAAAGCATCAAGCCTCTTGCTAAGTCACCTGTTGGCGTTCTGCAGCGTACCTGATGTCGTCAAAGATCGGCCTCGCGACTGGCAACTTGCCTTTTTCGTAGCGCAAACAGCTGGCGTGTAAGCTCGTCATATTCAGGTCACCTTGGCTGATTTTCGACGCCTCGTGCTGACGGGGAAAAAATCGTTGATCTATTGAAAATCACTTTAGCGTGTGCATCCCGCCTACGGATTTCTACCCACCTCATCTGCGAGACATTGGCGAGCAGTACCTGCGCATTGCATACTGCAAACAGCCAGAGACAATCGAAGCAGCTGGCGAGCGACTTCTCAAGCTCAAGCCTTTCATCAAGTAGATCCCAGCAGCGTGAGCTGGAAGGCATCCAGCCCTCTTTTGCGGCAGTGCGACTGAGCGAGCCTTTTGGCCCGCGGTGCATTGCAAATGGTTTTTGCATGAGCTATTATCGAAGACACAGAAAGCAGCACGTGCCTGTACATAGATGGTTTCATAACATAACAACAAGAGAAGCTGTGTCGGTATAGACAAAGGATGTGCAGCAGGTCTAATGCTAGTTTCAGAAATCTATATTCACTATGTGGTCTGTCTATTCTATGAGCCGAATGGCGCTAAGACACTGGAACTGAGACTTGTCGGACGCCGCCTCTCCGTCGAAGTCCAGTCGAGAGCTCTCCTTGTCCTTCTCTAGCGCTCGAATTTATTCAAATGCTTGATAAAAGGCATTTCTTCTTCAATCAATGGCTGTCCGATCCAAGTCCCAATCTCTCTCAACACCTCGAGAGCCAACTCTATGCTCTTTCGAGGAACACCTAGGTTTTTGCAGCCAAAGAAATGACCTTTGGCTTGTGCGGAACAGGCGAGGCTTGCGCTGTGCGGTGCGGTGCGGTGCGGAGCGGGAGCGAGACGGATGAGCGAAGCAGGTCATGCGTGCGAGAGTATGCGTGCATCCATTTGTTTGGCATGCCAGGATGTGTTGCGTGGACGAGAGGAGAGGGGCCGCCATGCGAACAAGACAATGGAGGAGATTGCGAGAGGAATAGAAAGTGTCGAGCGACGGGGGCCGGAGTCCGGAGGGAATGTTCAATATAGATCAGCAAAGATTCAGTGATATTCGGCACTTTGGAGCAGCTGGCTGCGCATTTCGAAGCGCCTGGCCCGATAGGACAGATGAAGACAGAGCACGACTCACCATCCAGTAAATTCAATAAGGACCGTCTCTTTCCAACTCAATACCTCTCTTCTACTCAAATTAGCGCCATAAAGTTCATCCACAATCATTTCCGCCAAATCGGGGCTTGTCTCTCCAATTCTCTTGATGATGCCTTCTGCATGTTGAGCGTAGATAGCTTTGAAGAATGACCATCCTGCAGCTGAATCTTCTTCTGTTGTTTTTGTAGGTTTGGAGCTTGTATTGGGTAGGTTTGCTAGGATTGGGCTTGAGCATGGGTGCGAGAGGACGGCGCTGTGCAGTGCTGAGAGCGCATTAATGATGCGTGGCACACCGACAAGAGGGACGGCTTTGAAGAGTGCTGTCCGTAATCGAAGCACGAGTCGCGATAGGTGCATGATCTCATCATCGTCGTCGTTGCTGCTGCTTCTGCCGTCGTTGGAAAGATAAGAGGATGACCGTTGCATGGCAGCACTGGCAGTACTAGCTGCAAAATACCGAAAAAGAATTGCGAAATCGTCGGGCTTGTTGTGTGGGATGAGGCATATTGCAGCTAATAGAGGTAGCATTGACGCATCTGGATCGTTTGTCTGTGTATCTGTTCCATCTTCTTGTCGCAGGGTGGATGTGATGCTGCTATTTCCGGTGCCAGTGGCATTGCTGCTTGTCGAGGCGGTCGCATATTTTGATGCTTGATTTGAGGAAGATGAGCTACTTGACGCATGTGCGTCATTGTACCTGCGCTCTAGTCGCTCCAGCACTGCTTCGAGCGGTTCTTGGCCCGCCATGACGGACTTGCTTGTCTATGCCTTGTCTGCAGCTATTTGACCTGTCTCGAGCTGGCTGCCGGACGCGAGAACGAGAGCGATATTAGATCAGAGCGGTGACGCAGCAAGAGTAGTCAGTGAGGACAGGAGGAGTAAGATGGGGAATGCATCGCTGGACAAGGCGTGGTTCGCTGTAGTGATGCTGTGCTTGTGGCTGCAAGGTGGACGTGATCGGTGGCCATGGGTGGGCTGGGGAGTGGACAAGCTGGACAGCGCGGTGACAGGGAGACATGGACTGACAGGTGAGCATGAGAACAAGAACAAGACAAGGGCGATGGTGATGGCTGGCACGTCTCATTTGACTCGACGGGGCGTGTGATGTATTATATTCGCCACCACGACGAGGACATGAGCACGGACGCGCCAATCCAGGCTTGACTCTGCTCGACTCGAGCGCATCCACATCCACATCCCAGCATCAGCAGTGTCGTCTGTACACGCACAGCCCACTGTGATTCCCTCCCGCCCGCGTCGCAGTTGGCAGTCAGTAGTCTCGTTCTTCGTGCTTGCACTACTTGCAGCATGAAATAATGGCAGGGAATGCGAGGAAGCTCGAGGCAGTGCAGTGGGAAGGGACACAATAGCGGGCACGCCCTACAAGGTGGGCATTATGGGACTATGATGCTGTCAGCATGCTCCTGCTAACTATACTATTCACGTCCCACACTGACCGTCACTCTGACGCTCGTGCAACTCACAGCCCGCTCAGCCTAGACACGAGTGGCAACAAAGAGAAAAGCACCACGACTGCGATGTCTGCGGAAGATGAAACCAGCAACGGCGCCTCCAAGACCAACAACAGCAACTACTTGGACAACAAGCCACGCCCATCCTCCCGCTCGCCCCGCAAAGAAACCCTCGCCGCTTCCTTCTTCTTCTGGCTAGACGTCCTCCGGTACAGTCTCATCGTTGCATTCCTAGACGGCGCAAAATTCATCTACGAGCTATGCACGAGCTTGTCCTCGTATCTGCCTCTTCCATGGACCAACTCCAATGCCCCTCGAGGGGCAGGCGCGGGATTGAACAGCATAAGTGTCGCAGTGGACACTACGCCGACTTTCTTTGCTGCATTCTGGAGGCACATGGTCTCGCGGGCAAGAAGGCGGTCAATCTTATTACCAGGACGAGCATCTGCGAGTCCCGATGAGGAACTATCATACTCCGAAGGCTTGGAACTCGTCAAGCAGTTCCTGCAATTCGCATCTACCCACACTGTCGAAGAGCTACAATCGTTCACCGGCAAAGAAACGCCCACGCCAGCATGGGTGGTCCGATCCGTCGTAGAACTTCCCAAGGATACTCTTGACGCAGCTGCTTCTCTCCTCACTACGCACTTAGAGACCGACGATCCTGGATTGACGGAGATTGGTGGGAAGAATTGGTGGAGGTTGAGATGTAGGCCTCTTTATGGGGAATGGATCGAGATGCGACGGGATGTGAATGCACGAGATGCTCGCGTACAAGCAGGATTGGAACCACCTCCTACCCGAGTCATACTGTACCTCCATGGCGGTGCACATTATTTCGCTGGTAACGGGACACATCGGTATCAGATCCAAAGACACGCACGCAAGCTCAAGGCGAGGGCGTTTTCAGTGTATGTCTCTTTATTCCGTTACCTGTCTGCAGAGAAACTGACTTTTGTGCCATCCCCGCGTCTGTTGGCCCTTCAACATTTTGTCATCTATGCAAACCCTCCATCTCTGTCCGCTTTTCACAGTTCCTTCCGCCTCGCACCGCAATATCCCTTTCCCTGCTCGCTTCTCGATGCGCTATCCGCATATCTATACCTCATCGCTCCACCTCCAGACAGCGGTGCAACAGCCTATCATCCACACGAAATCATGATCTATGGCGATTCATCAGGCGGTGGTCTCGCGTTAGCCCTTCTCGTGCTTTTAAGAGATGCAGGCTTGCCTCTTCCAGCAGGAAGCTGCCTCATCAGTCCTTGGGTCGATTTAACACATAGTTTCCCGAGCTTGATGACACAAGATACCGGAGGGGATTATATACCGCCTACGGGATTTCAATTTCGTCCTAGTTTGGCTTGGCCACCTACAAGAGAAGATCCGCTCGGGTTCAAGGACGTCCAACAGCAAGCTCAGCAAGCCGGCAAACAAGGCAGCAGCAGCAGTCGTCAAAAGCACCAGCAGAAGCAGAGCAAGGAACTCGTCGTACAGGAACAAATTCAGCTTTACTGTACTAACAAGCTTATCGGCCATCCGTTAGTTAGCTTGATCAATCAAGGAAGTCTGGGTGGCTTGCCTCCTCTTCTGATTGTGAGTGGCATGTCTGGTCAGACACTATACGGCATGTATTTGAACTGACACTTTGCGCACTCACAGATCGGAGGCTCTGCAGAGCTGCTGGCAGATGAAATCGTATATGTCGCTCACAAAGCTGCGAATCCAGAGAAGTACTATCCTGCCGACGAGACGCTAAAGCAATACCGTGAGTATGATCTGCTATTCACGCTGCCATATCTCTGCCGCGCTCCAACTGACGAACTCATATCTTACTTGCTCATCTCTTGTCTTCAGCCGCTCAGCGGGGCAAGATCTCTCAATATCCACCTACGCGCGTACAATTGCAAATGTTCGACGACTGCTGTCACGTCGCTACAACATTATCGTTCACGACTCCAGCAAAATTCCAATACCGCTCATGTGCAAACTTTTCGCTCTGGGCATTGTCAGAAGCGGCGCAAGAGGCGGATCGTAAAAGCGAAGAAGGACTTGCGAATGCGAGCGCTGGACAGAGTCATTTCGATTTTGCAACGAATGAGGCGGCGCAGAGTCCGCCACAGCAGACTTCACCGCAGCGCTTTAGACTGGACAAGACCTTTGCGCAGCCAAGAGCAAGTAAAGGGAACGGGCTAGCAAACGGGCATGCAGCCCATCATCGAGATGATGAGCGCGCGAATGGTCATGCGCAAGATGATGACGACGAGCAGAATGAGGAAGCCGATTTGTCAACGGGCACTATCGACGGGCATATGGAAAGATCACTCAGCTCCAGCAGCTCGCAAGACCGACGAGATAAGCAGGACGTTCTTGATAGACTTGATGATATGAAGTCGGACACTTCAGTCTCTACGACTGAGGTATGCGGGCGCGAGACGCCTAGCAAGTCACAGGCGGGCGATGAGGGCTCAGAAGGCGACGAAGAGGAGGCAGAGAGTTCAGACGATGAGCCTGAGAAGGATCGAACTGAAGCCAGAAGGATCAATTTGTCGCGCGGGACGACTTCGACTTCGTTCAATCTGCACAGAAATGCATCCACAAATGGTGATCCGGCCGAAAAGGAAGACATCCAAGCGTGTGAGCAGGTGCTCATAAGCGTGAATGGCGAAGCGCCGCCATTTGAGAATGCGATGGTCAGGCAGCGTGTCACTCCAGATGGCTACGCTAGACCGATGGAAGCAGAAGATGAGCTCGCAGCACTGACGATGGACCGCAATCTCGTCGGGCAAATCACGCCAGACGGGCCAATACGGCGGTGGCTCGAAAAGAGGCGGGAGTGGGACAAGCAATTCAAGCGTGATCTGATCAATTTCCGCAAGATCCGGATGAAAGATCGTCGAAAAGCAGAAAAAGTGGGATATTTGCCTCGCGATTTGCATGACGACAGGCCGCCTGTCTCGAGCGTCATTGGCATGTATGACGAGCAGCTCGCTTGGCAGACTGTCCGGGCTCAGGATACGTCCATTGGCACGGATGGTCAGACTGAACGGGCAGGTCTGGGCATGCTTCTCTGGAGCAAGCTGTCTAGCAAGCCGGACGCGGAACAGCAGGGAAGAAAGACGATAGATGAGCTTGCGGCCAAGGGGAATCAGAAAATGACCAGACGGCCGAGCAGTATTAAAACGCCGGACATGGAGAAGGAGATTGAGCATTGAAGGTGGTGAGAAGCAAGCAGTGCACGAGGTGCAGGTGCAGCAGTAAATCAGTCGGGAAGAGGAGATCGCATTTGTTAGGAGCGAGGAATATACGCATAGAAAACTACCTTCGCAGAACACACGCAGTGCGCATGTAGAATATCCGATACACGCAGCCTAGAGGGTCCCGGTTCTATCGAGGATTGTGCCTTCAGGAGGCATTTGGACACCCAAAGGCCGCACCGGGATTCCAGCGGGCCCTGTCCAACGTAGTGACTCGCTCTGTAAGCGAGATCGCAGCGACTTGCAAGAACATGCAAAAGGTGACTCGTCGCTCTTGCCTCTGCTTTTCTCTGCGTCTCGTCGCTCTCGCTCAACAGCAGAGACAGCTATGGCGTGCAAAGCGGGTCCGAGTGAGAGGACGCCACTGTTGACATCTGTGGATAATGGCAACGAGCCTCGGTCTGGCTCTGATGCCGGCACTGCATCCATCTGGTCAGAGACACGACACATAGTCAAGATGGCAGTGCCGCTGGTACTGCTCTGTGTGATGCGTCACTGGATGATAGGTGAATCAGATGAAGTCGGACAGGTCAGCCGGACTGATCCTTGCTCCGACCCCATTAGGCATCACGGTCTTCACTATTGGACGGTTGGGAGTAACCGAGCTCGCCTCTGCCAGTCTTGGTCTCCTGCATACCAACGTTGTGGCTCTGAGCATTGTCATCGGTCTGAATGCAGCACTCGACACGTTGGCCAACCAGGTACATCAGCGTCTCAAGTCATGGACCTTGAGCATTGCACTGACGCTGTTCAGTTGACAGGCTGCTGGGTCTGCTACGCCGCATCTCGCTAGCCTTTACGCCATGAGGCAATTTGTGGTCAATCTGTCTTTGCTTCCGATTATCTTCGTCTTGATGTGGTTTGGGACCTCCATTGTGTCGGTCTTATCGCCGAATGCAGACAAGGAGATGCTGCATCTGGCACAGCTGTACCTTCGGATCATGTTCTTTTGCGTGCCAGTGAGTTGACTTCTGAATCTGCCTAGCGCATCGCGGGACCTGACAAGATTCCCGCAGGCATATGCTGGCAGCGACTGCCTCCGGCGCTTTTGCCAGAGCGTAGGCCACGTCAATGGACCGACGCTCGCACACGTGATCAGTATGCCAGTCAGCGTCGGCTTGAACATATTGCTCGTTCAGGGGCCACCTCGATGGCGGCTCGGCTTCATAGGGGCTCCAGTGGCCGTCGTAATTGCATACAATGTTATGTTCTTGGTCATGCTCGCGTACGCCGTCATCACGACACCAAAGTCGGCTTGGTGTGGCTTCTCGCGCGCAATCTTTCAAGAACTTGGACTCAATTACTCGATAGGATTCGCCGGCGCTGTTGCACTATGCAGCGAATGGTGGGGTGGGTGATCACGTTTCAAGTTATAATTGCTCGAGCTAAAGGTCCTCACTCTTGGTCCCGTAAGCCTTCGAGCTCCTCGGCCTAAGCGCTGTATACTTGGGCACGGCCTCTCAGGCCGTTGCTGCCATCTTCGTATCGATTATTAGCGCCGCCTTCCCTGTGCCGTATGCTGTATCGATGGCAGCGGCCATGAGGGTAGGAAACCTGCTAGGAGCTGGTGATGCGTATCGTGCCAATATGGCTGCAAAGGCCGCAAGACGTGTGGCAGTAACCTTCACGTCGATCGCGTTCGTGACCATTCTTTGCTTGAGCGGCCGGATAGGCCATTTGTATTCGCGCGATCCATCGACATTGGCTACCTTGAAGAAATTCGTAAGCTGCCTATCAGTGACCGGAAGCAGGGAAATAGATTCTTACGATTTATCTGCGTTGCTAGATTCTAGTGCCGGCACTCGGCGCTCTTGGTGATGGCACACAGATCATCAGTGCAGGCATTCTCCGTGGTGGGTTTCCACCGTGCCTCATTTTGGGAGGTTTCGACAGGAAGAGAACCGCCCTCTCAACGTATGTAATCGCTTGCAGGTGCCGGTTTGCCACGCCTAGCAATGAAAGCCAACTTGACTGCATTTTGGGGTTTGGGCGTGTGGACGGCAAGCATTTGACTTCCTGAACCGGAGACACCACATACTGATCCGTCGCGAGTCCTACAGAGCTTGCTTTTGGGATCTCTCTACAAGAATTTGCCCGCCTTTTGGTCGGGCTACCTTTTGGCACAATTCAGCGCGCAGCTAATTATCATGAACAAAATACATCAGTGCGTTTCACGCTTTGCTGCAAAACCAGCTGGGAACATCACACTCACGATATTAGCTTGCCCAGCATCGATTGGAACGAACAGGCTGCATTGTGCAAAATTCGCTTAGCAGGCTCATCGAGGCGCGACGGAGAGGGCACCGCGTAGCCAAATGCCAAAAATAGTGATGCGACAGACTGCGATAGGCGATACTGTGCCAGAAGTTTTAGAAGATTAAGCTCGAAGTAGACTATTACGATGCTGTGTGCTATGCCAGTCAGCGAAGAGTACCACTGCGTACTGCAGTCCTGCCCATCCTTCTACGTGTACAGAAGGGAAAGCAATACATAAAACCCCAGTTGAGCCCTGCCACCTGCCTCAGCCGAGGATGTATAAGCTTGCCCAGATAATGAGTCCGCTGAAGACCGGCATAATGACATTGTCGTCGAAGCCGTAGATGTCGATGCCCTCGGCGAGGCAGGCCGAGATGGCGCAGATGAGCTCGAGCTTCCAAAGCGGAAGCGTGCTTCTCGGCTGAGGGAGGATGGTGGAGATGCGTGCACCTCTGCCAATGGCGAGGTATTCTGGGAAACTGGTCTTGGGACCAGAGTAGACCAGCCTAGCTTGTGCAGCAAGAGCAGTCTTGACCGTCTTTGGTATCCATGCGCTCGTCTCGCCGAGCCACGTGTGATCATTTTCCGACCCGTATGGAGCTACGAAGTTGAAGAAGATGAACGCAGACAGGCCGCCGAAGAAGAAAGCGCCCAATGTACCGGCTAGAGACTTGCGGCGCGCAAAGGGGGGAGAAGGGAGCTTGAAGGTATATTTGCCAAATTTGCGGCCGATGACAGAGGCTGCGGTGTCGGCCCATGAGAGGATCATGATGGAGAGCGTGGCCAGGTCTGAGTGGTGAGTTTGTTGTGAGCATGGCTTGGACTTCTCCCTTCGATGACGTGGGACACGGTAACTGACCGCGGGGTAACGTGGCCAGCACGAAAATGACACCGACGAGATACCAAATGACGCCATTCCATGTGGTCTGTGCAGAGAATAGGCCGAGTGTCGGCATGTACTACCAAGGTCCAAGCGCTGCACACGCACCTTTTCGCTCTCCCGCATCAGAAAGCCTAATGCCCGCTCATACAATCGCTCAAAGCGCCGTGAAGCGAAACGGAGCAAGTCTGTAGCGGTGATGATCACCAGCGCGGTGGACAGACCCTTGACGAGCGTGTAAGTGTCCTTGTGCGTCGCATAGAGGTAGATTGCGAGGAAGCCTGGGCAGTGGACCGAAAACAGTCAGTCTTGGGCCTTGTTGATGCTGTCATGATCAGCAATCCAGGCGACTCACCTATGGAAGAATGCAAGGCCTGCGAAGGGAAGCACAGACAGCAGTGTTAGCAGCTTCAAAGCAGACTAACAGTCCCTGAAATGATGTCGTCGCACCTTCCGCGGCACCTCCCACTTTACAATCATCTTTTGAATCTGCGAGCTCCGGTCGACCACCCTCGGCGCTCTCTTCTTGACCTCGCGCCGCAGCGGTGACGGCCCTGGTCCTGCACTCGTGTTGACTCCCACACCGCCGATGGTCGTCGTGTCCTGGCTGGGTCTTCGCTTCTTGAGCGTCGAGGGCCGCCGCGTTTGGCTGTCTGAGCCAGAGGCTGTAGCTGATGAGACCCGCTGAGGCGTGCTCGGCGGATGGGCGTCGCCATTTGGGCTGCCCATAGTGCCGTACTAGGTTGTGGGATAGGCTGAATGTGCGTGTGCTATTCCCTGCTGTCCTTGTCGTTCCTCGCGGTCGGTGCTGAAGCAACGAGGCACGGCCATGAGCGAGCGAAACGATAAACACGCGCTGATGACAAGCTGGGGGACTCTTGAATGCAAGGGAGCAATACGAGCAACCTTCGAGCGCAGTAAGTGCTTTATTTAGGCAGCCAACAGTCTGCTATCTGCTCTTCTATATTCCTGCGGGGTCATGCTATGGGCGAGCGCCACGGGTGAACCTCAGCAATGCGAGGACAGGCGCAGTGGTGCTTCATGCCGTACAACAAGTGCGTACACAAGCTAGCTTGACCGCTTGCAAGGACTATGTTCATTCATGTTCATTGATGTAGAGACTTGTCTCGACTCGCTTGTGCTCAACATGTCCAATGGCCTTTGGAAGGGCGGATGCAACAGGGCTGTGGAACACCGTCATAATCCGCTGATATCACCATTACAGCATTCGAACGCCGACTTTATAGTGTGAGAAACGTGCACGCCTTCTCGCCAGTCTTACGTTCGTACTTGACGCTCTCGGCTGCCCACTGGGCAGCTGTCAGCTTCAGGAAGAATGTACAGTCTTCAATTCATGCCGTACTGCCTCCTGACATCCGCATCTCGGCTTCACATTTCCTCCACCTTGTTGTGAGGGTCCTTTGATTCGCGCTGAGAATGAGTTGCAATTAGAAGGCTTGGAGAGCACGATCTGATGTCAGTAGACCTGTGCTACAAGACCGGCATGTATAATCAGATGTCGACTTCAATGGGCTTTCCGAATGATTTGACGTTGAAGTACGCCTTCCAACGCAAGCGAAGACGCAACAGTATTTGTTCCCTAAATGCTTGAGTGACATCTGTGGCCTTTGCGTTTACTCCGCCAGGACCGCCACCTCATGAAGATATTGACCAAGAAGCTTGCAGCCTCTGATGTAGTTATCGATGTCGAGTTTCTCTGTCGAAAGATGGGGTCAGTATGTCTGCTTGCCAGGAAGACTACCGGGTCCCACGAACCGTTGATCGCTGCGGTGAAAAAAACAGCCAAATCATCAGCAGAGTTCTCTTCCATTCCAAGACCACCTTACAATGAGCACCATCATCACTTCGGCCAAGGGGCAGAAGCATGACGTTCTTCTTGAGGATGTCTTGGAATGTTAGAGTTATTGGAATTGATCCTCCCTCTCGCGTGAGATCAGGGGTTTTGCCGTAGATTTCCTTAGTAGCCTTGATACCGGCTTCAAAATTCCAATGCTTGGGATCAGAGACCCATGGTTTACCACCGCTAAGAGTCTCGACCTTGAGCGTGTTCTTGCTTCCAAGCTTTGCGAACTCGGCCTCGATGTATGTCTTGCAGAGGTCCGCCACGACTTCAGGAGTCAAATTGGGCACCAAACGAATGCTGAATTTGCCCTGGACCTTTGCAGGAATGACTGTCTTTGCTCCCGTCGCACTAAAGGCACCTTCGATGCCGTGCAGCGAAAGTGAAGGGTATCGCATTCTAGGTGGTGGCGAACCCGGATCATGGTATGAGAAGCGCTGATCCTGCATCATGAACATGATAACGGATTGCTCACCGGCCCATGAGGACTGTAGCTTTGTCCTCGGAGAGGGTCACCTTGCCGCCTGCAGCAGATTCGAGGTCTGCGACCTGGAAGTCCATCTTCTCGTAGCGCTCCCTGTGTGACAGGCGCAAGCAATTTGAGCATGACGGAACTGCATCAAAGCAGTATACTTACTTCTCCTCGTCGGTAAGGGGAGCAACAAGCTCCTTGATGCCAGGCACCAAGATCTCGCCACTTGGGGTAACGAGCTTGCTGAAAAGATGGATGAGATCGGTCATGGGCTCGTGCACGGTACCGCCAAAGACACCGCTATGCAAGTCTGCACCGGGTCCAGAGATGACGATCTTCTGGTATGTCAAGCCACGGAGACCGTAGGCTATTACAACAACAAATTAGCCAGAGCACGCAAGACGAGGAGTCTGGACTTCGCTCACTGAGCGCAGGGGTCTGGATATCGTTCAATACGAGGTCAGCTATGAATCAACGCTGTTGACTTGACTGTCCTGGTCCATACCGTCGTGGTACTGCGTTATGAGGGATTAGCCATATTCCTAGTCGTGAGCAAGACCGACTCACAGCCAGTAGTTGTCGGAGATGCAGACAGCGTCAATGCCAGCAAAGAAGGCATCCTTCTCCCGCTCGACAAAGGCTTCGAGACCTTCCGAGCCAGATTCTTCCATTCCCTCGAAGCACATCTTCAAGTTGACTGGGAATTCCTGGCCGGACTGCTGGTGTGCTTCGATGACGTTGAGCCAGCCTGAGCATCGAAGATTAAGCACACGCTACGAGCTGGCACTATGGAAGCCAGACTTACCGATGACTGGGCCCTTGTCGTCGGTCGAACTACATTGTCGACGTTTAGTCTAAGCTGGCAGAGCGGAAAGAAAGAAGAAGGCCCACCCTCGTCCATAGAGACGTCCAGACTTGAGGTCATGGTGCAGCTCGAATGGCTCGCTGTCCCAGCCTGTCACATGACCAGCTTAGCCTCTGCGAAAAAAGCACGAGATTATGACATTCTTCAAATCCTCACCATCTTCCTTGAGCGCAGGCTGGACATCTGCATACGGCTTATCAGCAGGACCACATATCAATGTTCGGATAGCCAGCTCACCATAGTGTCCGTACACGAGGATTGTCTTCTTGTTGGGGTCGTTGCCATAATCGCCCAGCACGACAGGCGGGAGGTCAATCTCCTTGCCTTCAAGCTTCTGCTGGCCAAGCGGATGCATGCTGACTCTGAATGCAACATAATCAAGTAAAAGACAATCAGCGCCTGCAATTGCCTGCTTTCACTGCTTGGTAGGCCAGTCCCGTAATGCATGACCAGCCCAGCGTGATCGACCACTGGGAGCAAAAGAATGATGATAACGACGTACTGGATGCCCAACGCCTTCATGGTATTGTTAAGCCATTCTGCCATCTCGAACACATGAGGGCGGTACGCTGCATCTCCAGAGACCGATGGGATGCGCTGTCGCAGGGAGACCGTCAGGGAAAAGCGGCCCCCAGCTGCATGAACCGTACAAAAGCTCACCACGACTTCCGCAAGCCGGTCAATGAGCGGCTGTTGGTTAGCTTCAATCCAGTCTTGGAAGCTCATGGTCGATTATTTCGAGGCGTTTAGGGGAATCTGATGTTCTGATGCCAAGTTGCAGGAACAGCGAAGATAGCTGGTTCTAGCTCTGACACCCGCAAGATAAGGACCGATCAAATACATGTCATTTCTCTTCGCCACTTGTCGTAGTCTTTCCTATCAGCTGGAGGCCATTAGTCAAGTGCATACCAAGTTGCAGAAGATGCTTGTTTTGACTTTGCATTTCAACTCTTTGCCGCAAGCTCATCCCTCGACTTAATCATCCATCAACTCTGCCAATTCCCGCTCCTCTTCTTCCGTCATCTTCGCCTGTACCGGTGCTTTTGTCTTTCCCCTCTTTATCCCTTCAGCCGTCTTCTTCTCCTCGTCCGTTCTCTCATCCTTGTCCGGTCTCGCTGCCGCTTTCGCCAGCTCTAGGACGTCCCTCAGTCTCCACTTGCGAATCGTGCAATCAAGCGAAGCACTGACGATATACGTCTCTTGTCTCTGCGCTTTCGGCCGAGAAAGCACATCTTGCGCTTCTACATCTAAGCTTTCTTCCGCTTGCGTGGACCAAATAGCCAGCTTGTTGACTTCGTGATAATGACCTTCAAGCTCATAGACTAGCCCTTCAGGGCGTTTGCCATCTTTGTACATTTCAGAGGCAGTAGCTGCGGTCGCGAGTGGTTTCTTGGGCGTACTCCAGCCGGCGACTTCGCCTGATCCACTGTCGAGCTGGGAGAGATCCCAGATTCGGATCTGCTCGTCTGTGGAACCTGTGAGCACATAGTGCGTGTTTGACCCCGGTAGGACTTGCTCGAGGGGAAGCAGGCTCTTGACAAAGTACGGATGAGGTAGTTTGAGAGTTGGTACGGGCGGAGAAGCGGGATTTGTTGCATCAAATGTCCACAGCGTTGCCAGGTGGTCGGAGGATACTGTCAAATCACCCTGCTTCAGGCGCTAAATCTGCTAAAAAGTTGGAGCAGGACTCACCTGTCCATGCCTCCCCCTCTGATAGATGAATCTCGCTGATGGCCGTCTCATGCGCCAGCCAAGTTTGCTTGAAATCAAGCTGCAATTTCGAGTTCGCAACTCTCGACACTTGCCAAATACAGATCCTGCCCATGCTGTCTGCGCTCCAGAGCGTATATTTGCCCGTCTCAGTATCATCTCCATCTTTTGCTAAGATAGGGTAGCAGGCTATTGTCTCGATAGGCCGTGTATGCTGGCCTTTCTGCGATGTGAGCAGGGAGAGGGGCAGTAGCGAGGTCCCTGACTCTGAAGAGTCGTCCACGCTGGTCGAGCTGTCATCAGTGACGTTGAGTGTTTCTTTGACTTTTGTGGTGACTGTTTCCAGCACGCTCGCAGACGTCGATGCAGCGGTGCTATCTTCCAGGATAGTCGACCATGCTTGGCTATCTAAACTGGACAGGTCCCAGGCGCGCAGATCCTTGTCTGAACCGCCCGAGAAGAGGACTCTAAGTTGCGGCAACACCTTCAGAGCCTTGACAAAGTCTGTATGGGCGTCATGGATGATAGTGAGCTGCTTTTGCGGCTGGAACAGTGCATCAGCAATACATCTTGCTGACGGAAGTGCAATTTGGCCACACCTGGGTCGCCCAGAGCCGGATGGACTTGTCCCACGAGCCAGTGACGAGGACATCGCACGGCGCGCCAGGAGGTCTATAGAATTCCAGCGAAGTGACAGGTCCCTTGTGGCCTTTGTATGTCTGCAGTGTCTTGCCCGTCTGCACCGCATCATTCAGCTCTGTGCAGAGTGATCAACGCGTTCTCTATAGCTGATTGCTCTTCTGCAACAGCAGCAAGCCAGCTAGACGCTGCTAGGCCCACCTTCAAGTCGACCTTGCGAGCCACAAACCCAGACTCTGCTGTCCATGCTGCATTGCTGCTGCCTGGCTGGACAACGAGGTCGAGCGGCTTCGAGGGCAGTTTTATAGGCGACCCAGCCTTGGCCGTCCGCGCTGCCTTGTCCTGGCGGGCAGCACTGCGCTCTATCTCTGCGTCTGACTGGAAGAGCGTGTCGGTACTCGTGGCTTGCATTCTGGTGCTGCGCGCGTATCTGCAAGAGAGAGAGACCTCGGTCATGAACAGCACGGTGGACAGGCCATGCACGTGCAGCAATGCGAGCACCGTACCCTCTCAAGAACAGCAAGACGCTCGTCAAGGCTCCAATCTGCGCATTCTATGGTGCTATTCTCCGAGATCTATCTGAGAACACTACTGGGATCCATCACTGACCGCGATACCACGCATCACACCATTGCTCCGCTTAAACGCGACGGCCGGTCAGTCCCGCTGATCATGACTATATAGAAGCACACCCCGACAGCACTCAGCGAGCTCACACAGCTGCCAACTGGCAACAGAGACCACGCGCGCACCTCTGCTTGACTCTCTTCCCAACGCTGTCCTCGCAAGCATGCCCACCGCACTCATTATCGGAGCCTCGAGGGGCATTGGCAAGGCACTGGCCTTGAAGCTCAAGGAGGACGGATATACCGTCATTGGCACAGTCCGCGATCCCAAAGCGGTCATTGGCGATGGCATTCAAACACTAGTCCTAGATGCAAGAGACGCGAAGAGCGTGGAAAAGGCCGCTACTCAGGTCGATGCAATTGTGCGTTCGCATGGCGCACTGTAGTAGCGAAGCGGTCTCGTTTATTCATCTCCAACCTAGCTGATCACAACGCTCTATGATATAGGACACACTCGTCGTCAATGCCGCTATTGGAGACAAGGAGTTTGTCATCAGCACCTCTAGCGAGAGGCTCGCAGAGTACATGGACGCAAACGTGACCGCGCCACATCGCGTCACGCTGGCCTTCCTGCCTGCACTCAAAAAAGGAAGCCTCAAGCAGGTCGTCTATATTTCTAGCGGAAGTGGAAGTCTGTCTGGAATGATCAACAATTACAAAGGCTTCGGAGGGCCATATGTGAGTGACGTCTTGTCCTTCTATATTCGTGACGTATAATTAGAAACTGAAGATCTGACATTGAATTTGCGTTGCTTGGACCATGCCAGTCCGTCACAAAAGCCGCCCTCAATATGCTGGCTGTCCAATTCCACAACGATTTGAACAAAGAGAAATTTACTTTCGTTTCAGTGCACCCGGGTAGGTCCCAAATGTGTCATCTGGGCTCCCACGTGTCTTTCCTTACAAATCTCGCTCCCTCTTTCTCTCTCGCGCTACCTCGCAACGACGCCGCTCCATTTCTCTCGCAACGGTATGCTTTCGAAATTCTATTCACTTTACAGGCTGGGTCGCAACTGACATGGGCAGTATTGCGGGAATTGGGGGAATGAAACCAAGTGAAAGTGCTGCTGGACTCTCCAACGTTATTAAGGGATTGAATCCGTCGAAGAGCGCGCATTTCTACAATTGGAAGGGAGAGGAGATGCCATGGTGATAGAAGCAGCCGCCAAGGGTGTCGTCACCGCCCTTGTCACGAGTTTTCGAGGTCGTCGTTGTTGTCGCGATCGCCTTCTTCCTCCTCATCGTGACTGGACGAGTCATCTCCGAGGAAATTGTGAAGACTTAGATTATCCTCAAGCTTGCCGCCTAGCCCTCTCATGGCGCTCCCAATGGCACCCAGAACTTGCAATGCTTCCGCTATCTCGTCCTTTGAGCAGTCATTCAAGGAGCTCTCAGTATCTGGCCTCATAAACCTCATCCGAATCAGGATCGTCCAGAACTGAAGGGGAAAAGCCAGAAAGGTGGTTGATTCTGGCATCGCATTCAATTTCACGACGTGCCGATATGCGCTGGATATGTCGCACAGCAGCTGCAGCTTTGCACATGCCACTACGCTTCTCACTCCGTTCGTATCATACCAAGGGAGGAATTATGTAATTCTCTGAAGGCCACTGAGAAGGCTGCTTTTCATCATGAATGGCAGGGTCGTATTGCACCAAGAACTCGTTCTCCTCTTCCTTGGTCCATGTAAGACCGCTCGAGCGATACTGCTGCAGCATGGTTTGTCGCAGGTCTTGGCAATCCACAGTTTTGATGTCCAAGCTATCGTCGATCCGATACAATATTCTCGGCAGCTCCATGATGTTTTTAAGGCGTTTCAAGCATCGCTTTAGAGCCTCCAGCACCGAAGGGTTGTTCAGGGTTATATTGTCGATGATGAGGTTCAGTAGAGTCGGAGGCAGGACGTCCAGCACATCTTCCTCGCTGGTGGGACCGAGATTGTATTTGCCTCCGTCCAGCTTCAAGTATAAGTCCAGCAGATATGTGCAATTCTGGATCATTGAGTAGCATTGACAGTGGCTGCACATGTCCAGATCCAGGATTAGTAACCTTGGCAGTGTGAGCCACTTGACCTTGCGCGGTGTAGTAAGCGGCCAAATTGCGGGTGTCTCTAATATGACGTGCTCCAAGGCATAGGAAGCGGCTCGCAATAGGTACTGAACGTACTTTTCGGCTTTCGGACATTCGTTGTCTTTGATGCTGAAGAATGTCAGAGGGGGAACCTCTTTGGCCGTGACTCTGGGATAGACCGCGTGTGGATCCGGTAATACCGTGTCGATGCTCAGATGACTGAGACTCCTCCTCCCTTGTACCCATTGAATCATGGTGATCATGTACATGCACCGGAGCTCCAAAATCGCAATTTTTGCTTCAGCGGGGATGAAGGCAGCAAGCATGCCTTGTTCTGAATCGCTGAGTGACACGAGATCCAAGCGAAGAGGAGAGAATGGCGTGCGCTTGAGCTAGTGATGCAGGCTTCATTTCGAGGATAGTCGTGTGCTGGAGAAGACAATGTTCGCGCTTCCCCAGGTTTGTTCCGGAGAGCGAGTGACTCTGTATGAACTGATTCGCTGTTTTGCTGTCCAGAACGACCTCTTGATAGAGAATGGCATGAGAGATCGCGTACAAGCGTCTCGAGGCTCGGCTGTAGTGAGCTAGGTCGCGTTTGGTCTCCATGTGCTCTGCAATGAGAACGAGAAGCTCGTCCGAGAGAGCTGTCAGACTGCCTCGATGCATGTATCAGAAGATTAGCTGCGATAAGCGGTGTCCTCATGAACCATGTATCCGCACCTGGACTGGCACTGTTGCGACGCGTCCAGATCGTGCGTTACCGAAGCAGCCGCCCGCCGGCACATCGTCTTGACAGCTGGTCGCTGCGCGGTCGTAGCCATGGACGTCTTCGACGCAGTTAGCCATCTTTCTCACTGCCAAAGAGTGCTTGTCCGCGTTCATGGACGGTTGACGCGTTGGCAAGAGGGGCAAGCACGCAGCGAAGCTTCGTCGACAAGATTCGACCGCGACCCAGCTTTACCTCTGGACGACAGCCCGTGACTTGGCATTGCCATCATCTGGTAGGGCGTGTTGACGCGGACCACTTCTGTCGGGACCCAGGAGCTGTCCAGACGCTGACGCGCGCGCTGTCTGGTACGCAAGTTCTGGCTGGCGCCCGCTCTCCCTGTTGCCCGCCCATCATACGGTAGCGGTACATTGTGACTCCAACTCTGACAGCGACTCTCACCTACACTGCAGAGGTGTAGAGCAGTGCCTAGTCTGGCAGAGTAACTCGGTAGTAGGGAAACCCTCGGGGCCTCTGATGGATCTCGGCGAATTGGGTTGAAGATCACGCCCACTGCGCAGTGAGGTGGCGAAACGGCGGTTAGCGACTTCCAAGTCGTTGAGCTTTTTCTTCTTATCGGTCCTGTCCGCGCTGCTCTATGGATGCGACATCCCTACGCATACATTGTCGCAGTACCAACATTGACTCACGCTGCAGTGGCTGCTGTATTGCACTTGGATGGTCTCTCCCACAAGCATCACAGGGAGTGCTCGCATACCAGTATCACGGATAACGCCACTACCTTGGAGCGTGACACTTGTACATCCAAGACCTCAAAATGCGACAGGAGATGCCTCTCGAGAGCCATATCGACATCCCATGTTCCTGTCCATCCTACATCGAGTCCTCGATAGTCGACCAGGCTGTGCCCTTCATCATCTTCCTCTCGCGACATTCCGAGCTCCAAGACCGGCTCGCCGCGGCCGCTGGACTCGATGGACGTCTAGAAACCCTTCGCAGCCGCCTGGATGCACACAAATCCTTGATCGATGTCCTAGACAAGCAGATACGTGACCGCCAGGAACGGATGCGCGCACTGACAGCTTGGAAGGCCAGCTTGCCCGTCAGTTTGCTGTGGCGCAAGACGACTTGCCCGGAAAAGCGACAAGACTACGAGCGGGATTGCAAAAAGCTGCAAGCGAAAAAGGCAGAAGCACAAGAAGCTGCATCAATCTGTCAAGGAAATATAGGTCATGTTCTCAAGGCAGTGAGTCTATTCCTTCAATGACCTAGATCCCACTCCATTTTCCTTGATTGCACTTGCTGACTCTAGACGAGTTCACCCATCCACCCTTTGAAACAGCTCGATGCCCGCAAAGACCTCCAGACCGCTCTGCTTAGGAAGCAACAGAAGCTGGACTGTATATACCAAAATGTGTTCGACGAAAAGACCGAACATGAATATTCTGAAGAGCGCTCGTCGAGGGCAGCCTTAGCGACAGCCACAGCCTGGTCAAAGCTCTGCAGTGACCAGTTGACGACAGCTCGGTCGGCTCACGCCTCGTTGAAAGCAGCGCTTTCGCATGCTGTTCATTGCCTGAAGGCGCTGGAGATAGCTGTAGGTTCCTGATGTCCGTGACGCAACCGCAAACAATAGCTCACTCGCCCTTGCCCGTACTAATCTTAACAGCAACAATCCAGAGTCAACAGCAGCGTCATGTCTACATCAAACTCTACTTTGTACAGCACCAGCCTCAAACGCGCACTATGCCATGAGAAGGAATACAAGACCTGTTTGGAGCAAGCCAAGGCCTTCGACCCTCTCATAGCACCCTCTATCCCCATGCCCGATCTGTTGAGCACATTCGGCCCCGGTTTAGAGCCAAAGAATTCGTGGCTACGACAGAGTATTTCAGGTTCATCAATGTGGATGCCTGGAAGTGGTCTCTACAGGCAAGTCAGCCAGATCTTGCCGAACGTACAGCGGGCTGTACACTCCCTCATGCGCGAACATCTTCGACTATGTGCAAGGATGGAAAGGCATGGAATGCAGCTACACGTGGCGCAGATACAAGTCATGAACGCAACAGATCGGCTCAGAAATGTCAGACGAACCATCTTCATTGACACTTTACTAGGGCAAGATGTCGAATCTTCCCTTGTCGACCCTGTGGCCTTCGACCAGGACCGATATACCTTGATGACTTGGTTGAAGGACGCAGACGAGGCAGGCCGACTTTCAGCTCCCACTTCTGCTTCACTTTCGCTAGCCTTGAAGCAAGCTGATCAAGAAGGTACGGTGCTCCAGAGGTTGCAAGATTAGTCACAGAAGGTCAAGCTGACTCACTCTTGCCTTGGCTTTCAGGTCTTCCGGAGTACTAGGCGATGCATATACACCAGCTACACTCAATTGAAGGGCGTTTTCACTGTCGGCGTCAGAAAATGTGGACTTTATGCCAGCTGGCAGCAGCTGCCAGCTTTGTGCATCAAAGGGACGAAACACACGTGACGTGTACGACAACGCAGCGTTTGGGAAAAGATGAAAAGGGCTGTCCCCTGAGTGCAAAACACTACATCAACTGCTTTTGTTACGCTCAATTGACTTGTCGGGCTGTCCTTTGCCATCATAATGGCATCGTACTCGACAACGCGACTTCTGTAGTTGCCACATTTGCTGCGATTCGTGTTGATCAGCATATACCTTGTAAAGGACCAGGCTCGGTCTTCTCTTGTCTAGCTTACTCTGGCGAACTGCCTTAGTACCCCTTGTTGCGATACCGTGCTGGCCAGATGCCCGACTTCCCTGGTGCAAGAATTCCATTCGGGTCTAAAGCGTCCTTGATTGTCTCGTTCAGCTTGCCAATCGCGTTGTTGTTCCAATTGTAGGTCCCCGCAATCTGATCCATGAAGGCTGTACTCGACTTGTCAGCAATGCACTGGCAAACACTGCACGGGTAATCGCTGCTAACCTATATGTGTGCGATACTCTCCGTAGCCAAGACGAGCTCCCTCATCGATGCAGACTCGGATGAGCTCATTCATTCGCTTGACCTGCTCTGGATCCTCCTTGTTGTAGACCAGACAGCCGATGTTGTGCATCTCTTTCAGGCCGATGACGAAAGTGAGGAAGAAGTCGAAGCCATACTCCGTTGCACTGCGGGCATATAGAGCCAATGTCAGGTAGAAATCCACCAAAGGAGCCGAGCTTCACTCACCGCTTCTTGAAAAAGTCATATTGCTGTCTCGAATCCTTGCCTGTCACTGGACTGATTGGACTGAAGAAACAGTGCGCTCCGTTTGGCAGCCAGCTGATCCAGTCGAGCTCCAGCAAATTGGGGATACCAGCCAAGGTCTTAGCTCGAGAATGCAGAATGGACTCGGGCGGCACATCGTCTAGCAGAGGCGAGGAAGTTAGATGGTGCTTCTTGACAGCACACTGAGACCATCGCTTACTCTCAAAGAAGCATTTTGCGCCCTTGATCTGCTGCAAGCTTCCCCAAATGACGCTCCACAGCATGTCTTGCATCGGTGGCGGACCGTACAGGGCGCCGTAAAAGTTCCAGTATCTAAGACAGCGGTTTCGCGAGTCAGGTCGTGAGAAGAGGCCAATTTTGATAATCGGTCTCACCCGATGCCCATCTCATCCGCAATCCGAAGCTCATCCTCCTCAGTCAGAAGTCTGTCTTCTCCTTTCATCCATTCAGCCTTGCTCTTCATGCACGCTGCATCGAGCAAGACGTGTCGGATGGTCGGTGCGTTCTGGATGATCATCGAGATGCGAAGAGGACGAATGCGCTCAACCAGCTCGTGAAGGTCTTCTTTCCTAGGCACAGTAATCAGGAAAGGCTTGTAGCCGCCAGGATTGGGCATGAGCCAGAAGCCAGCCTTGGTCTGTGAGATATACAGTGCAAGCGAGGATGGTCATTATGCACCCCACGACACTCAACGAGTCTCTTCAAGGCAACTCACAATGATACCAAAGTTGCTTTGAGTGAAGATGCCATCGTGATATGGACCAAATCCATACTGGAAGAGCTGCCAAGTATTGTTGTCGGGCAGAGCTCCCATTCCCGTTCGCACAATCTCGCCGTTTGGCAAAACTACTTCCATGCCGCAGTGCCTACGATGCACATATCAGCCAGAACTGGGTCTCAATGAGTACAATACGGCGTACATCATGAAATGGTCACCGTAAGGTGTGTAACCTGCTCCTCTCTCGCTCATATTGCCAATCATTGAACCCCATCCGATATCCGCTGGAAAAGCCCAAGGTTAAATCACCCCCATGGACCAGGTCTTGGCTTCAGCAGACTTACGTGTATCAATCCATAAGTTGCTACCAATCTTGCGCAAGTGCTCGTACATGTTGAAGTATGACACGCCCGGTTCGACTAGGCAATATGCCGAATCTTCGTTGACCTCGAGAATGTTGTCCATTCGCTTCATGTCAATGACAGCGGTGCCTTTGAGACGAGGAGCGCTGCCGCCATAGCCAAGATTGCGACCAATTGAGATGGGTGACACTGGCATTTTGTGCGTGTTGGCTGCTTTGACGATTGCTGCGACCTCTTCAGCAGACTTGGGTTGAATGACAGCGGACGACATGTTCTCCTCCTTGGGTTGGATGGCGAAAAAGTCCTGCGTGTGCCAATGGTGCATTTTCAGTTTGACTTGCGAGGACATGACCAATAATGAACACTTACGTAGAACTTGGGCTGCTTCTCATAGTCGGCGGCCGCCTGATGGCTTGGTGAGACATTCACAGTCACGTTGCCAGCTCCTACAATCTGCTTGACATCGTCGATAAATGCAAGGAAAGTGGACTCTTCGACATCAGGAGGAAGCACGAAACATTGCTCGCTTGACGTGTCTGCATTGCCGACAGTCGATTTGAAGGTGTGTCCGTTCAGCGAGCCAGCGGTCTGCGCGAGTCGTCGAGATGTCGAGTTGGCAGTATTGCCCTTCTCCTGCTTCTCTTCGAGGTTGAGCTTCTTGATCTCGTGGTGCACATCGTCTTGTGATGGTCCAGAGTGAGGGTCACCGTTGGCGGCCTGAGGGGTAGCGCCGTTGGCGTTGACTGCAGGTATGCCGTTCATGGTGCTACACGTGATCTGAGCAGAGTCGCTATTAGATGGGTGGGAGGGAGGAGAGGGAATACTTGAGAAAGAGCGGACTGGGGTAGAGGAAGAGGAGCGAGTACGAGGAGTAAAAGGGCGGTCGTGCACTCCTTTCTCCCTGGAGCCCCTCATTCTCTGCTGAGACGTACTCCGCACCTTGGCTAAAAGCGCGCAAGCCGGAGATCGAGCCTAGAACTTGCGTAGCTTGCTCGCCGTTGCCACATGTCGAGCTGCATTGTTTGGTCCCCACGAACACGACAATCACATCTGATGGTTGCGTTACGATTCATCGCTCTTGCTTCTGGTGCTGTATGATAGCGAGTAGACAAAGTCAGGTGTTGTACTGTAAGCGCAGTGTCAGCGGTCTCAGGGCAGCGAAGCCGTGATGTTGCAACATACCTCCAAGGAACCCGACCAACCTAGGAAGCGCATTGTTCGCGACTGAAACTTGACGACGCGTGAAGTCATTTCATCAGTCCTTTGATCTGCTGCTGTCAGATCTACCGCCTGCTGGTGAGTCTAGCCGAGTCCCTTCGTGACTACCTCTGCACGTGTTCAAGTTTTGCGCGTCCATGGTCGCGCCGTCTTTCGTTCAGCATGCAGGCGAGTAGCATGATGCTCAGCCAGTCAGTATGCCAGATGCAAAGTGAGAATGCCATCTAGAGTCAGAGTCGGACTATCAGCCATGGGCAGAGCAGACCTCTGCTGGCCAGCTGCTGTTCATGCTTGTGGACGTGATCGGGGGGTAAGTGCAAAGCATCAGGGCGTCTTTGTGGACGAGCTGCGTTTGTGTGGTCTGCATGCTGCTCACAGTGGTGCTCCTTGTAGCATTCGCTCATGTGCGTCGCATGTTTTCTAGGGCTGCATGCGTAGTATGCGTCTCACGGAGAGGCTCTCCGCAGACTCCGCTACAGTTGCCGGTCCCTCTCTTCTTCCGCCAGCTACGACACTGCCGCCGTTCTACTTGCTTCGCTGCACTGCTGCTCGGGGTCCATAACAGCCACGAACATCAGAAAGAGCCACCTCGCGCGGATAGCTGACCTTTAAGCCACCAACAACTCAGCATGCCGCCACTGCAGACGCAAGCCTGGGTCGTCGAAGAGCTCGGAGGGCCGTTTGTGCTGAGGTCTCTCGTGCTTGATGATCCCCTGAATGACGAAGTTCTGGTCCAGTATGTCTGATTTACTGCTTCCGAAACCTTAGAAGCTGACTTCAATGACTGATCTCCCCAACACTTTTGCAGAATGACGGCTAGCGGGATATGCCATACTGACTCGACAATGGCAAAAGGTCTACTGCCAGGGGCTGTCTTCCCCATTATCTTGGGTAAATGCCTTTGAAAAGCAATCTCGCAAGTCTACATACCGCACTTGCTGAACACTATCTGCCACAGGCCACGAAGGAAGCGGACGGTGAGCACTTCCTGACCGCGGCATGGTCTATGCAGGGCAAATGCTTATCCGTTTACCTTCCAGCGTCTTGAGTGTTGGCAAAAGTGTCACTCATGTGTCAGTAGTGCCGTTCAGGTCTCTGTGGGCCATTGAGCTGAACACAAACGCCATGCAGAGTTCCAGGTGACAATGTGCTTCTGTCTTTCGCATCCTGTGATTCGTGCTCAAAGTGCAAGGCTCGGACGCCATATGCATGCGAGACCTGGGGGATGGTAAGTGGTCAATTAATGCAAAGAGCGCAGCAACTACAAAGACTAAGGCCCACATTCAGCTCAATTTCGGAAAAATGAGAGCAAACGGGTCTTCTGAAGTCGGGACGCTAGACGGCGGCAAGCGCGTACATGGATCTTTCTTTGGACAATCTAGCTTCAGCCGACACGCGGTTGTGAAAGCTACATCCGTAGGCCAATGTCCGCAATTACAGAACGGCAAATATCGCAGCTGATGCTCGGATCTTACTATTGCAGTGCGTCAAGGTTCCCGAAGATGCAAACATGAAGCTGTTGGCTCCTCTTGGCTGTGGTATGCAGACTGGCTCAGGTAAGCATGCCAGCACGCGGCAAAGCTCAACTAGCAACCTGACAGCTGACACGTCGCTTCTGATGTAGGCGCCGTCACCAACGTAGCGAAGCCATCACCTTCATCTGCTATCCTGATATCGGGCATGGGAGCTGTTGGTTTTGGTGCCCTGTTCTCCGCAGTCAAGCTGGGCGTTAAGACCATCATCGCAGTGGACACCATCGACAGCCGGCTGGACTTAGTAAGCTGAGGATGTCAGCCATCCGACAGTCAAGAAGGGGACTGATGCTGCCTATCGCCGCAGGCCAAGTCCGCAGGAGCTACGCACACTGTCAATGCACGCGCAGAGGACGTTCTTGCTCGAGTAGCAGACATCACGGAAGGGAAAGGCGTGGATTACGCCATTGAAGCGACTGGCGTTGCGCCAGCTGCCAAAGCTGCATTCATGAGCTTGGGTCTGGGTGGTCTGCAGGCACGTGTTCAGCTTCTCCACATCTATTCGACTGTCCTGCTGACGACCGCTTCCGCAGGTGCAAGTTGGGGACTCCGGCATAGGGGAACTCTCAGTGCCGGTAGGTATTACTGTCAACCTCCTCTGGTCCGTGCTGAGTCACTGAAGCATATTCGTAGCTATCTGCTTTCCTGCAAGGATTTCGCACGATAGCAGGCTGCGTGGAAGGCAACTGCTCCCCAGCTGAAATGGTTCCGGACCTGATGCAGTCGCATAAAAACGGAAGCGTGAGTCCGACTCAGGCGACATGGTCCTCAGACAAAGAAAAGCTGATTCACCTGCGCTTTATTCCCCTCACCATCACGCAGTATCCGATGGAAAAGATCTGCAAACTTTACTCGTGGAAGGATTTGCCTGCTGCAATGCACGACGCGCATTTCGGCGCTGTCATCAAGCCCATCATTGTCTTTGACGAATAAGTAGACGGAATCGCCAGGGTTCGAATGTTGGCTGGCCCCACGGAGCAGCTCTTGTGCACAGTGCGCATGTCTAGATTAATGCGAGTATCTGTGGTATTATCGCTGTATCACCGGAACGTGGCCCAATCTCCTTGGCTTTGAAATAAAGCGGCAGTCGAGAGCCACGTATTTTCCGATTCCTGAGGTCTGACGTTATCCAGGTTTGCGTACTGAACGCTTGAGAATAAGAAAGCGTCCAGCCCGTCGGTGGGCCATGACAGGACGTCTTGGTGTTGTAAGGGGTATGCTTCCGAACCGTTTGATGGCACAGTTGCGTCATCAAGGTCTGGAATTGCGATCTCGGTAGCCTTGGCGGCCTCTGCTCGCGCGAGGGCGCTTCTCAGATTCTTGAGAGCTTGGTCCGCGGCTGGCCGAAATTCGGCCATGACCTCGAGAAGACTAATGATCCTACGCAGCAAGGTGCCTGCTTGAGTTCGTCTGTCTGCCTCATTGTCAGTGGCATCGGCCACTAGCTCGTACAAAAAAACCCAAGCTGCGTACAGCAGGCTGTGGATGTGGCCATTCAAGGTTGTACGCATGCCGTGGGGCATGCCAGCTTTGATGAGCTCCATGAGCTCCACGATTTGCTCGGCGGCAATGAAGCAGAGATCGCGCGCTTGATGACGCACGCTTGATCCGTAGGCATCAGTGAGTGCAAAGGGCCGGCAGAAGATGATAGTCTGGTCTTGTGCAAACAGCCTGAAGGTGGAAATAATGTCGGTGTGCGATGTCCATACAAAACCAATCTCAAGTATGGAAGAGCTCACCTCGAGGTCATGAGTAATGGAGATTCTAGAACAGAGGTATTAGACTGGCTTGGGAACAGTCCGTCCAGCTCGTGCAAGCCCGTCTTTACGGTCTCGAGGACGCTTTGCGGATTGGGGTTTTCTTTGGTGCGATATACGAGCCCTGCCAGTTGTTCGTGTATCAGGCTGATGTCCAGATTGAGCTTGCCTACGCATGCAGATCCCTGTCAGATCCCGCGAGCTGCTGCTGAGTTTGGCAAGCGTCGGGACCTACCGACGAAGAGACATCCGTCTTGTGGGCTGTCGATCTCACTCAGCGGTACTGCAAAGCCGCTCTGGACTGACTTGGCCCAGTGCTGCGATTTGATTGCAAGTCTGTCACAACAGTCGCTTCTCCTTCGTGGGTTCTTGGAGACTTACAAAATCATCATCCTTCCAATATGGCGGACGAGGGCAGGTGATGTTGAGGTCTATAAGCGTGCCTGGCCGGCCCAGCATAGCACCAAATTCCTTATCGACGGTCCAGACGCCCCAGAAAGTGCAACAGCGCACGTAGCCGTCGAATGGAGTGAGAAAGCCTTGTTCGATCAGTGGAGAAGGATTGAGGTGCAAGCCAAGATCCATGACTAGCCGTCCGGCCCTAGCATTTGGGCGACCGTTCTCAGCGAGACACCCCTAACGTGAAAAAGGTCGATCTGTGGTCTCACATTGAGAAGTATAGACCGCCTCGAAGCCCTCGGCCACAGTAGACTTCGCGCTTTGCCATGAGACACAGCGCCTGTACAGTGCATAGACTTGGATTCGCAAGCTCGTCTTCCAGTCGTCGTTTTGCCTCGTCAAAGAAGCTGTCGCCAGGTACGCCGCTACCATTTAGCCTGGCGTATCATTGAAGCAATGAGTCATTCAATAGCGCGACGGGGGCCAACGTGTTCATGCGGTACTCACAAGGGCCAGTGCGAAAGGTGGCACGACAAGGACAAGATGGCCTGCACGAGGGACAGAACAATCAGCTGTGGCCTTGTGACCTTTGGTGCAAATGCCCACATTAAGCAATAACGCGGTGTAGTATCTTCCGCCGTTATGAAAGCTATCCGTGAATGCCTTTCTCGACATGATCGGAAATACTGCATGATGCCAAGACATGTATGTGTGTATAAGGTGATCCACGATGCGTATATCGGTCCCCATCGGCAAGTCTGAGATACGCAATGCTGCAGCTGGGAGATAGCTTTTTGGTTCTTCGGCCGTGCTGGTGTCCGGTGCTCCGTAGGGTGGCGTAAATATGATGGACCCATCGAAAGCTTGGTGAGATCCATTGCAATCTTGCGTATTATTGGCAACATTTGCCGCACCGGTGCTGAGGCCATGCGCAGAAAGCGGCGCAATAGCACGGATCTCGCCTGTATCGTCGAAAGTAAGCCTGCATGGCATGATCAGCAAGTAATCGCCGAAGGGTTGGCAGTCTACACGCAGCTCACGTGTCTACAGCATCGCTGAGGGGCAGGAGCCTTGGTTTGGGCGAAGTGAAGGTGGGTGCATTTTGGGAGGTCGATGCGGTTGGTGCCGGATTGGAGACGCTTTCCTTGGAAGGGTCATGGCCTGGATGCGTGAGTGCAGGTAAGCTAGATTGGATTGATTGCAGTGGGGCTTGTGTTTGAAAGAGGTCCAGCGTAGATGCTTGACGTGCATCCGGCCCACTATCACGTTGTCGTGCCTGCGCTTCAAGCCTTGCTCGGAGCGACTGTATCGTCTCTCTGCGCCTGTCCTGCCCAGAGAAGACGCACTGCACTCCAATCTTGACGCAATATGCACAGTCTGGATCAGGTCTGTCTCCCGTGGGTGCTGGTACGATGCATCGTATTCGACGTCTGCGACACGCATTGCATGCCAGATGGGCAATCTTGCGTTTTGAGGCTTGCGAGGGAGGACTTGAGCCAGGACTTCGGGAGCGCGAGCTTGACTGTGCAGCATCAGAGACAAGTGGAAGAGCAGTGTCGGTGGTCGTCATCTTGGCCTTGTAGATCTTGATGTTTGTTGCAACGATGGTTCCGGCGCCCCGCTTCGCCGCCTCGACAAGCCAGTCATTGCAATGTCGTGGTCGTCGTTCCTAGAGCGGTCGAGCAGTGGTACAGGCGCAGACACACGCCTCGCCTGTCACATGTCCGAGTGCGGTCAAGACGAGAACGAGCGGCACTTGCGGTTGCTTATATGTTAATGTGCCCTCCAGCGTCGCCCCGATCTCGCCCTCCACCGACACTGCGAGTTCCTGCGTATCATAACCCGTCTCGTTCAGCACCACATGCAGCAGCGACGAGCAAGTAGACATCGTCGAGATATCTGACCTTGGTGCGGCTGGCAATGGCTCGCTGCTCGCTGTTCGCTGTCCTCGTCACGCTTCTCGCAACAGGCTCAACGGCCTGGCAACGTTGGGCAGCACATGCAAAGACATGCGCCAGTCCGGCTCGATAGCCAGCCAGCCAAACGGTCCAACGGCTGAGAGAAGGCGATGTGTAGCGACTTGCACCGCGTACACGCTTGAGAATCATCGCGCCGCTGCACCCGGCGTTGACAGCTATGCAGCACCAAATGCGCAAAGAAGACCATCAACTCGCAAGGTTGACCGTTTTCAGTCTGGACGACACAGACGACGTGTCTCATTCTCGGAATACATACCTCCTGCACGCTCGAGTCCCGCCAGAACCGCTCATTAGCACGTTAAGAGAAGCTTTCTCGCCCAGACGCGCGTCTTGCCCGGCTCTCCCTTGTTGCACTCTCGGAGTGCGAGATGCGCATTTCGAGGCTGCTTGTGCAGCGGGCGGGTCTGCGGACGATGTGCGGTTCTGCAGGACGCCGTTGCAGGAAGATTCCCCCAACGGCTGGGCTTGCAGCTGGAATGTCGGCCCATTCTTCGCGTTGCATTGCACGACCGACTGACCCCCCTTCAATGTCGCCCCTCAAAGAAGCGAGCCCCTCAAGATGCTCCCGCTGATAAAGAGCGACGACTCGCAGCTTGTCTCTCTCCCTCTTCTTCATCTCTCGCAGATCCTCTTTTAACCCCGAGTGTTATTCCCCCACTCGCAAATCTCAGCAAGCAAAGAATTATGGCTGCCTCATCGACCATCGCAAAATCAGAGTCGGAGATTGTGCTCGACGATGAAAAGGGCGCACACCTGCTGCACGTCGATGCAGAGAAGCGAGACTCTCTCGGAGGCCTGAAGATGGCAGAGTAAGTTGCGCTGCATGTGTTGCGCTGGCTGTTGCGGATAGCAGCGGCTCCTTTGAGCCGCCACTCGACAAGCAATCATTGCTGACTATGATGCACGTCCGTCTCACACAGAGATGGCATCACACCTCTTTCACCTCAGCCAAGCGATGATCCAAAGTGAGGCTATTGCAATTTCAGCGTCTTGTCCTACTCGGCCGCATGCTGACTGCGACTGTCCTGCAGTGACCCGCTCAGTGCGTAGCCATTGTAGACCAGATCGTCGTTGAAGATATACTCAGATCCTATCTCACTCTGTGTGTGTGCACAGACTGGTCCCCATTCAAGAAGCACGCCATCCTCATCGTCCTCGGCATCTCCGCCTTCTGTGGCGACTTTCAGTCGGGCGCCGGCATTCCTGCCCTAGTCTTCCGTAAGCCGTCCCACCCTCACTTGCATAGCTGCTACACCTCTGAACAGTCTTTGTTTATGTGTGCAGAAGCTGTAGAGTGGGGAATGGACCCTAACAAGGTCAATCAAGCCAACAACCTGAGTGAGAACGTTTGTCACGTGATCATGGATAAAGCTCATCAGTGACTTGCAGACGTGCTTTTCCTCGCCCTGGGTGGCTTTCTTTGGATCCCTTTGCTCTACTGTTGGGGTCGCCTGGTACGTCGCACCACGCTGTCGCTAGCACAAAGGCTGACATTGTTCTGCAGCCCGTCCTCTTCTGGACCAACCTCCTCGGCACGGCTACCATGCTCGGGACGACCCTCTGCAACGACTTCGACACATACTATGCTCTACGACCTATCAATGCGCTCTTCCTTACAACGGCACAAGTAGTTGGTCTGACGTTCATCAACGACATCTTCTTCTTTCACGAAAGAACGCGCAAGATTGGCATCTGGGTCTCGATTTTCTTCCTCAGCCCTTGTAGGCACTTCAAAATTCAGCTGCAACCGCTCCTTCAGGCGTCATAACTCGATGCTGACATGTCTCTTTTTCACTTCGCGTGCTCACAGACGCCTCACCCTGGCTCGGCGGCTTCATCCTCTTCGAGACCGGCAACTGGCGCCACATTTTCTGGCTCACCTTCGCCATCTGCGCCCTCACAGTGGTGCTTATCGCTATCTTCTGCGACGAGACGTACTATGACCGCTCCATTCCTCAATCTGAACAGCCCGCCCGTGGCGGGCTCAAGTACCGCATCGGCGTTCTCACGGGAACCTGGCAGCTTCAGCACAAGAGGGAGATGACTGTCAAGCCGGCTTTCTTGCGCTTGCCAATTGCATGGGCTAGACCCGTCATTTTTATTATCTTCGTCGTATATGGTATTTCGTTCATGTGGGCAGTCGGCGTATGTCTATCATGCTGTTCATTTATGCTCTTTACGACTTGGCTAATAAAGTTCCTCGCAGATCAACATCACGACAACGATCCTGTTCCAGATCCCAGAAGTGGCCGGTGGATATGGCTTCAAGTTAGTGGCTTCAAACCGGGTCTGAGTATCCTGTCCTTGCTCATGGCCATTCATATACAGCCTACGCACGATCTCGTACATCTACTTCACGCCTATCGTGGCAGTTATCCTTGGCGAGTTCTTTGGGCACTTCGTGAGCATGACCTTCCTTTTCAAACTGTCGCACCGAGTGTTCATGCTTTCCCTCAAACAGTTCAATGACTGGATTGCGAACCGATACGCCAAGAGGCATGGCGGAAAGATCGTGCCAGAGATCCGCCTCGCACCATACTATCTGTCTGCACCCTTGATGAGTGAGTGGTATGTCCCCGCCCGTCGGAACCATCCTACTGAGTTTTGCTTCTCCAACCACCAGTTGCAGGCCTTGTTCTCGTCGGACAAGCTCTACAGCGCCACCTAACAGTCGCAGCTATCGTCATGAGCTGGGGAATGTACGTCTTCGGCGTCATGATTGCGACAGTTGGCGTCACGGCCTATCTTCTCGACGCTTATCCCACCGCCTCAGGCGAAATGGCCGCCTTGGCCAACTTCGCACGACTTATTTGCGGGTTCACCGTCGGCTACTTTCAATTGGACTGGGGCATGTCTGCTGGATTTGGAACGTCTTTTGGCATCCAGGCGGGTCTTGTTGGCGCAGCGACACTGCTGCTCACGGTCGTCGTTGTGTTTGGACACAAGCTCCGGCTCATTGGTCCTGCTATTCCTTTTTGATCACTGCTTTATGCTAGATCTAGACGAATGACTCATGACGTGACGATCTTATATTGCTTGAATTTATTACTGTTTCAGAGCTGTGTAGTCGATGATGGTCCCAAAAAGTGTTGTCGTCTTGTGCTGTAACACATGGAAGCGCGTGAAGTTGATGCTGAGCTCTTTCACGTTGGGGAAAGCCGTCAGAGGGTCCAGTATATCGATTGCGATATGCCTGGCAAGTTATATCGGAGGGATGTCCTGTCTGAGGAGTAGAGTCTCTATGGAGAAAGAGAGTCATGTGATGATGATGAGTCCGTGAAGCCGAGGTTCTCTCGCTTTGTGAATGACTCCGAAACGCAAGGCAGAGCATAGCACAAGGCAGCAGAACGTTCATGTTGGATCTGAGCTGCTGTTATTATCAGTGAGATAATCTATGCATCTACAAGCCGCTCCTCAAGTACCGCAATGCACGCGAGGTCATGTTCAACCCCTCTTAGATCCAGCTCGTCTCTGACCGCACACAAGCTCTCAAGCGTCACGCGCAGCGCGCCACGTCCTTCCCTTCCTTCGAGTCCAAGACATTCTGCGCCCAAGCCAAAGGACTTGAGTCGAGGCAGCCATACCGGCAGAGCGTGTAGTATGGCTTCGACGATCATAAGCACGTCTGTTCCAAGGCGCGAGAACGAAAGCTCTTCGATACTTTCTGGGAACGAGCTTAGATCTTGTACCAAACTGTCGCCGTCGTACACTGCAAGTGCGAGCTTGAGCTTGCGCAGCTCGGAAAAGTTGCTAATGCTGGCCAAATTCTGCGTTATGCACGGCACTCTGGTGGAGATTTCGACTTTCTCGACACTGGGCATGACGCATATATCTGCCCAAGACAAGTCGACGACCTCATAGTCCCATTGGCGTGTGTTGAGGACTTCTAGAGTCTTGAGTGCAGGAAGATGTGCTAGCTGTTGTAACAAGTCATGAGAATAGTCCGTGTCCGTATGAATTTGAAGATGCCGCAATGTCTTTGTCAGCGGCAGATTATGCAGAACGTATCCGTCGTGGGAGAGCAGTGAAGCCTCTGACCTCAGTGACAGGTTGCGCAATCGAGGAAAGTGCTGAAGGATTGTGACCAAATCTCGTGAGAGGACGCTGTTCTTGTGCCATCCGCCTTGCGGAGTTGCGCCCAGGATAAGGGTTTTTATACGCAAGAAGCGAACCGAAGAGAGGCCTTTAGGTTGTAACAGGGCAATTTGCGCAGCGGAGAGCTCCAAGCGGGTGAGGCTTCCAAAATGCTCGTCCGGAGTGTGCAGGAGGGGGACCAATCCGGCGAGCTGGTCCGCGTAGTGGAAGCATGTCAAGGAGAGTGACTTGATGCTCCTGGTAATGTCTGGCCGAGTGAGCGCCTGGCTTGCCATGAGAGCTTTGACGTAGCGGTCGTGGGCGACACGCCCGTTTACGGGATTGGGCGAGACTTGCTGGTACAGGGCCGCCTTTGCGGGTGCCGACCATCTGCGGCACACGAGCATCGCAGCACACAGGGTTTGTCTATTGATCATGTCGTCAGGTCGTGAAAGGTCGAAAGGACGGTCTGTTGCGGACATGTCGGGTTGCGTGAATTGGCTAAAGACCTCGTTCAGTATCTCGACTGGCGCGGTGACGGCTTTCGGTTTTGCTTGAAGGGGCGTAGCAGCATCGTGTGACATTTTGAATGAGCACAGATTGAAGATCGTTGCTCGAGCTGGCCTCGAATGGCACGGAGTCGAGCTCGTCAGCGGTCATCGCGGTCTGACCAAGTCCAGCTGGCCAGGCCTTAGCAGTGCCTCCGGCAGCGGAGCAGAAGTCCGTCTGGATCAAAGGGTAGCCCGTACAAGCCCTGGCAGAAGTAATGATCAGCGCTCAGGCATTGTCCTTGGAGGCAGTCCAGTTGCAGTTGTTGTTGTTGTTGTTGTTGATGTATTGGAGTTAAGCGAAGGCCAGTCGCAAAAGACTGTGAGGCCCGCATCCCCGCCACCTAAAGTGGACACTGGTACATCGAAGCAGGCTTAAGGTACAGAGTAGATTAGAGGAGTAGGACGCAGACAGACGTGTGCGCGCGGGGTGCTGAGGGTAGATCTACTCCGGCGTTGTAGGAGGAGACGGCAGGGCACTGATGCACCCAAAGCTGAGGATGATCGGGAATAGCTAGGCCAATATCAAGTCTCTAAGGCAGCAGGCAGTATATGGCGGTCGCCCAATGGGCGACAATAAGCAGCATAGCCTTGTGCGGCGTGCAGATAAGCTGAGCAAGGTCTTGATGCGTGTGGAGTTGCAAGTTTGGCTGGTGGCAAAGGAGCATGCGCCACTGAAAAGCTCTTGAGCAGGACACTCATAACGACGACTAACTGAACCTCTTAACAGTCCCCGTACAAATCTAGCAATTCGGCATCAGGACATGAACAACACTTTTCAAACATTTCCAAGCTGTTGCTCGAGTGGCGCAATGCATGCGAGATCGCGCTGCACTCCTCGCAGATCCAGCACGTCTCCAAGATGGATCAAGCTCCTCAAAACATCGCGCCTGGCTCGACGTACTCCCCTTCCTGCCATCCTAGGAAGGCAGTCTGCGTCCATACCAAACCACTTTAGCTGAGGCAGCCATACTGGCACAGCGTCGAATAGAGCCACAACGCTCGTAAGGTCGGGTGGACCGATGAAGGAAATGGAAAGCTCTTCGATAGTTTCTGAGAATGACCTCAGATCCTGTATGAGGCTTTCGCCGACGTACATCGCAAGAGCCAGTCTGAGCTTGCGCAGTTTGGCAAATCTGCCAATGCTGCCCAGATGGTGGGTAACGCACGGAAGTCTTGTGTGGATCTCCAGTTTGTCGAGATTGGGCATGATGCAAGTTTCGGCCCATGACAAGTCTGAGATTTCGAACATCTGAAGGCTGGCGTTGGAAACTTCCAGAGTCTTCAGTGCAGGTAGACGTGCCAGCTGCCGTAGGAGACGGTGAGGGTAGTCCGCCCTAGCATGTGTTCGAAGGTGCCGTAATGTCTGTGTCAGCGACAGATCACCCAGCGCGTTGCCCTCATAGGAGGGTAGCGGGACTTCTGAGGCCAGGCAGAGGTTTTGCAATCGAGGAAAGTGTTCGAGAATTGTTAAAAGGTCTGCCAAAGCAGGGACATTGGCTCTCTGCGTGTCACCTGCCGGACTTGCCCCCAGAATGAGCGTCTTCATGTGCATGAAGCGCACTGTGGAGAGGCCTCTGGGCTGCAATAGCGTTATCTGTGCAGGTGGAAGCTCGAGACGAGTCAAATTGCGAAAATGCTCGTACAGCGTGTTGAGAAGAGGCACGATTCCGCCGAGCAGACTGGCATTCTTGAACGGAGCCAGTGAGAGTGACTGGATGCTTTTGGTGACGTCTGGTCGAGCGAGCGCCTGGCTTGATGTGAGAGCTCTCACATAGCGACGGTGGGCGATAGGATCCTCTGCAGGGCAGGGAGAGACCTGACAGTACAGGGCTGCTTTTGCGGGTGCAAACCATCTGCGGCACACGAGCGTCGCAGCGCATAGCGACTGTCTATTCTCGATGTCTCCAGGGCCTACAAGGTCGAAAGATCGGTCTGTTGACGCACAAGGATGCACGAATTGACGAAAGATTCCATTCAGGATCACGAGTGGGACTGTGAGAAATTTGGATTTTGGCTGAAGCGGCGGCATGGGGAAAGGAGAATGGTGTGCCATCGTGAGTATAGCTCAAAGTTGCTGATCGAGCTTGTGGTGAATGGTGCAGAGCCAAGCTGCGTCGAATTGTCGACCTTGTCAGCCGTCATCGCTGCCTGAGCGAGTCCAGCTAGCTGCCAGGCTGCCAGGCCCAGCAGTACCTCCGGCGCCAGAGCACAGATGCATGAAGAGGGGAGCCATAAGAGTCCTTGCAGATCTGACGAGTGACGCTCGTACGCTGTCCATGTTATCATAACATCACTCGAGTCGCTCGCAGTGAGAGACCCAGTCCTGGCCTTCGCTGGATCCTCTTCAGGACGTGATCGGCAATGGCCACGCCAGAATAGCGACTATACGAGGCCTGTAGAGGCGCAGATAGTCTGCACTGTAGCTAATGGGTCATTCGAGGTCCTCTCTATGCCTCTGTCCTGCCCGCAGACTCGATGCTCTGTACTATCCGACCACGTGCACGCCGGCTACCACTTGGCCGGAGGTGCTCGAGTTGCATATCTGCTGCTCTCCAACTTGTGCACACTTCCCGACCTCATATACGCGCTCATCATGGCGTCCACCATCAAGGAGATGGTCGCTGTACGGGCGAGACCGCCGCTGTTTCCAGACAAGCAGGGCGACACGGCCGCTCCCAAGCTGGCGTTTCAAGGCTTGCACAAATTCCAGGCCATGGGGAACCGCCTGCCAATAGCGTGGGTGGACACGTCAATACGTCGAGTGTTGTACATTAACCAGTCTCGACTGTCCAGCTTCGGCGGCTGCGTTATAGCGCAATGCATCTCCGCCGGCTTCGCATCACTAGGTCCAGCAAAAGGCAGGCCAGACTACAAGCTATTTTCTGCAATGGGCAACTTCCTCGGACCAGGCGCGACTGAGATACTAACGCAATACGAGGTCGAAGCTGTGCGGACGACAAAGACATTCGCGACGCGTGTTGTGACTGCATGGCAGAACTGGGGAGCCTTGCCACAGGATAGCCCTATGCGACGAGGAGGAGGTGCAGAACTCGGCTGGCGAAGAGTCATGATTGTCACGCTCGACTTTCAAGTGCCAGAGCCTTGTCCAATGATGGAATATTCGCCTTCGCCTGTCTATGCCGAAAAGCCAAGTTCACCACGTGCAGGGACATCTTTCATGGACCGCGTAAAGGCCTTCTATTCGAATCCAACTACAAGCGCCAGCAATGAAGAGATCATGGCCGCCAACCATAGTCCAGAGATAATCAAAAGATTCGTCAACACTTTTACCCTCTTCGACAAGTACTTTGACGTCCGCTTCGTAGCCAAGAGCATGGGCATACAAAAGGCATATGGCATTGCCAAAACCCGCAAGACCTCGATGGATGATGCGCCTTTTCATCAGAGGAACAACTGCAGCTGGTACTCTTGCAAGGAGGGCATGCAGCTTGATGAGGAGAAGGGCGAGCACGAGGCGGCATTTGCGTGAGTATTTGCATACTTGAAGGTTGCCGCATCCGTATGTCTCCCGCTGAGCTTTTCATCTGCCGCAGCTTCTTGATGGACGGCGCACTGGCATTCGTTCCCCTCACATTCTCCCATCAGTTCCTCAACGACGCCGCAGCCTGTTCGACGCTCGAATACAGCCTGCGCTTCCTGTCTCCACCACGATTCAGCTCCCCAGGCAAGGGTCGCAACTGGTTCCTGCAGGAACAGACGACAGAAGCAGGGCGCGTAGGGCGGACGTATTCGCATGGACGGATGTGGGACAGCGAGGGGAATTTGGTAGCTGTCATGTCGCAGATGTCCATCATGAGAGGGTCGCCAGGGCAGGAAGTGCAGTCCCCTGCCAAATTGTAAATTAACAATCTACTCCTAGATGCGCAGATTGATGATGGAGACATTGCGCATTGGCGCGCCTTGGTTGATTTTCATTCAATGCAATCGTCGTTGAAGCTCGAGATTTCTTTCGAGCGACTAGCTGAGACCCAAAGGATGGACATCCGGGCGAGTGTGTGCCCGCAATGACTCTCTGCGAGGATGCAGGTCCAGATCTTGATATAGTGCTGTGCATAGTCGGCATGAGATTGACTTGCACAGAAGCAAGAAAAGGCACGTGATCGGCAGATTCAAAAGACATGATTATACGCGTGCAAGCATAACAGCAATAATGAGCAGCACGCTGACTTTGCGTGCTTCTGCTCCTCACCACGCCGCTGGCGCCGCCGTGCAGCTGGCCCAGCGCGATTGACCGCAGGTGGCGTTCGTGGGGGCAGCCTTTTGTAGCCTTTCCATCACGATGACTTGTCGTTGATGTTGCAATGCGCACACCGCCTAGCGCTACGCACACGCCCGAACAGACCTCGAGCGGCGCTCCCATGCAGTCCCCTTCGAGCTGCGGCCGCACAGCTCACAGGACCGACGAAAGACCGCCGCGCTTTTGCTGCCAGCGCAATACGGCAGTCGAGATGGACATCAGGCACACAATCGCAGACACCTGCAAGCAACCCATCAGAGCAAGCTGAAAAAGCTGCCTATCGTGCTTATGCGGCCAGCCAGGGGCTGTGGAATAAGCTACCACTCTGGTATCCTGAAGATACGGCAAGGCTGCACAAGCTGTTGCAGGATATGAGCCCAGAAGACGTGCAAGAGCTGGCGCCTTGCCCCGAGATCTCTGACGCGTCCATGTGGACTGTATTCAATCATACAAGCTGTTATGATATCGATGACCAATCCGATATGGCCGTGATTGAGAGCCCATTCACCGCGCGATCCTACGAAGCATACGCAGTAAGCCTCGCTCTCCGACACTTGGATCGCGAGCCCTTTCCCAATCTGTAGTCCGGTTGAGCTCTTGTCCCGCATGGTCACAGGAGTATGGCTTCGGCGTTCTGGACTTTGCACTCACAAAGTTGCTGGCCAATTGTGCCCCTAATCTCGGTAGACTTGGGATAGCGGTAAGCACCAGTTCACAGCTCTCGTGGCGCATGAAGAGCTGATTCCTTTTGATTGACATCCAGCATATGCGTCGTAGGCTCCAGACAGAAGATGTCCTTGCACGTCTAGCCTATCTCTACCATTTTCGCGAATGCATTCTTTGTGACAATGAAAGCTACGAGGTCTTGCAGTTCGTACGGAGCTATGAAGCTAGTTCGGACGTTTTCAAGGCATACATATATGCAGTCTTCAAGGAACATGGGACGCTCGCTTGCGAAAGTTGGCTCTTCGCGCTATTTACTCCCATGGTCCGGGCGCTGTATATGGATTTCGGAGGCTGCAACGCCTTCGTGTCACAAGATCCCGAGACACAATTCCAGAATCTTGGGCCTTTCCGATACGATAACGTAGCTCCACTGTCTCAGCTTGTCTTGGAATCGGCACCATCTGCAATGAATGGCAAGAAGTCTGATGAGCAATACCTGGATATTTGGGGAGCATATGCCGAAGAGGGGTGGCTTCCAGGCTGGGACTCCGCTCTTCGAGAAGGAATCCCTAGGCTGCACGAATACCTCATAAATCTCACACCGACTACACTGGCCGATATAGTGCCATGTCCGCCTCTTAGCCCAGTCTCACAGTGGACGGTTTTTCAGCACAAATCGTGCTATAACACGGGGACCCGTGACGAACTGCTAGAGGTTCAATGGCCGGCCCAGTGGTACAATGTCTACGCAGTAAGTTCGCGTTCGAGATGACCGCATCGCAATCTATACGTGTCGTGAGACCTAGAGCGTGTGTACATCTGGCCTGATCAATGCCTTTCATATGATAGATGCAGGGCGATGCGCTTATGATTTACATAGTATCACGCATGCTGGAAACATCCTATCCGAATTTAACGCGCATGGGTATAATTGTGAGTCGAATGCAGTTCGATCGCAAGGGTCCTTCGTTGGCTCACGCATGACCTGGCCTTGGACTAGCTTATGCGAAATCGCTTGATCGCAAACAACGTCTTTTCCCACATCGCGGTCATCTACGGTTTCATGCAGCGCCTTCATGTGTGCTCTAACAACGTCGACGTGGTTCGGCATTGTCAGACTCTCGGACACGCCGGCGATGTCTTCGAAGCGTATGTTTGGGCTGTCTACAGAGAGCATGGCGTGATCGCGTGCGCGGAATGGATCGTAAGATTGTTCACACCCTTGGCTCAAGCGCTGTATGAAGATCATGGTGGCATGCATGCGTATAGCCAGTCGAGCACAGAGGCGCAGCGCAAGGCTGTCAGAACGATGAGACGCGCCAATGTCGACTATGCCGTGGGGAGAGTTCTTGGAAAAGCAGCACATTGGCAGCCCAAGCCAGCTCGGTACAGCCGATTCAAGGGCGACGCAATCTATCAGGCGCAATTGTCCAGGCGCTCGTGATACGAACAACCTGTGCAATAGGCTATGCAAGGGTGTTCTTCATGTCGGCTCACGCAGCTTAATGTATGTAGGCCTATGCCGGCGCGAGTAAGCAGCCTAGGAGAAAAGCCATCCTTGCCGCCCAGCAGTCCAGACGTTCTTAAAATTTGGCTCTGGGAGTGCAGCAGACTGGAAGAATTGTGCTGTTGCTGTGGGGCGCCGTGTTAGTTCTGCGGCATGTGGAACGTCTGTCCTACAGTTAGACGTGGACGATCGCAAAACCGTAATCGTGCCTTGCACAGCAAACATCTAGTCTTGAGACCAAATGGCAGGTGGTTATAGCACTCGGCGCGTACTGCTGTCAAGCGCCATTCAAAATTGTGTCTTGCCTCGCTACCCCCCTCTGCTCAGTTCTCGGCTCCTGTGGATCTGTTTCTTTGGACTAGGCGACCCATATTCACGCTTGCCCTCGAGGTCTCTATAAAGCGCTTCAGCAAGCGGCTTGAACAGAGGTTGGAGCCAATTGACGCATTTGTCCATCGAGTGCTCCAATTTGACTGCCCAGACGTAGGCTTCGAAGAGGTTGGCGGCGAGGTCAAACGTGTCGCGATGACTTGCCGTTGCAGCTGATGTTCTTGAAAGTCGCAGTCGACTTGGAAAGCCATATAACGTGGACAAGCGGGCGAGAGTGCTATTGCGCACGAGATACGAGCGCATGCTCTGCGCAGGTTTTGGGCATTAGTGTGGGCCCATCTCGCCGTCTAATGAGTGACTATGGTGGACATACTGTGATGCCGCCTTTGTGAAGATGAGGAAATTGACTGGCTAGGACATCAGAAACGACATACTGTAGCACAGCATCGCCATAAGTCTGCCCGGATAGCGAAGCTTTTCAGTTCATGATAGTGTCAAGTTGCGAATGGAAGCGGACCCGCAAAGACACACCTCGAATGCATCAAAGGACTTGGCAGGAAAGCGACTCTCCAAGCTAGTCTTTTCATGACTCTTCTGTCTGTTATAAAACGAATTATGCGTAAAAGTGGTCCAAGCGGCCTCTTTTCCAATCTTCGGACACGGTGCCAGTTTTTGGATGCTCTTGCGCGTAAGCGACGAAAGCTCATGATGCAGCCGAGGCGCAGTTTGGGCTTCTGGACGCGTCCATCCTGGCAGTAATGTGATTCCACTCGCCGTGGCTTGAAGATTTTCTGCCTGGCTCCTGTTGTTGCTTTCGTCCTCGTTCGTAGACGCCGTACTCGGACTAACTGTGAGGAACCGTCGAACATGTACACTGACAGCAGGCTGGCACCGAGGACATGCTGCAAGGGTCCGGATGCGTGGCCTGGCGATACTCCGTGCCTGTAACATCAGCTTCGCCGCCCTCGCCTCCGCATACCGTGGTGGTGGTGCATAGCCAGACGAGCGTGCTCCCTGGGTGGCACCTAGCTCATTCCGAGGAGGCAAAGGCCGTTTCGAAGCGCATGGTGACAGCAAGGCAACGGCTTTCACCCATCCCATCCACGTTCATGGAAGCAAATTGACATTTCAAGATACAACGGTCGGCTTGAGCTGGCGAGGCCAAGAGAGGCTAACTCGCATCAGCCTCGCGACGACTTAAATGTCTTTTTGAATGAATCCTCCATCTATGTTCCATGAGAAGGAAAGCTTGATAGATTGCCATCTCTGCTCTAGTGCTCAATGATGGACAAGTTGCCCGAGACCAGCTTGTTCTCCAAGATTGAGCCATCTGCAATATCAATCTTGCTACCCTCATTGGCGACGACAATGACAGTCCCTCTGAGCTGGACGTTTCGTCCAAAAGTGACATCTCCAGAGACGGTCAAGTGGTCGAGCTCGAGCAGGTTTGGAATCGACTTGAATCGCTTTTGATAGTTGGCGACCTTTTTGAAGTGGTCGCCGAGCTTGATGACGGGCGTAGAGCCAAACATGCGTTGCTGGTCTGAAGTCACACAAGAATGATTATCAGTGTAGATTCTCGATCACGCCCGCTTCTCGGCCATGCCACTCACTCATCTCGAGGCAGCCGTGCTGGAGCATGTACAAGTTGGAGGTGCTAAAGGACAGCATTATCAAAAGTCAGCGCGAGGTACTTTCGAGCTGCTGGAAATCCCGTTTGTACGCACATCAAGAGAAGATCCGAGCAGCTCTTGACGGGCAAGAACCTGCTCCTGGGTACGTTGATACCATGGGCATTGTTAAAGTGCTTGATGGCAGCTCCAACTGCAGTTTCGAGCTGAATGACTGCTTCTCCCGAATCCGTCTGCTTGTTGTTGACGATAATCTCAAGGTCCATTCCTTCGCCATCCATGACGCGCTTGACAGCCTTGAGATTAAGCCAAATGTTGTTGGTATTGAAGATCTTGAATTTGCGGACAGACTTGAAATCTTCAACGTGGTCGCTTGGAACCTGGGCGATTTCAAGCAGGCGGACTTGGCCCTCATAGTCGATAATGGTACCACCTTTGACATCGGCCTTAGTCTTGTCGGTGACTTCCATCAAAAACTCGGCTTGCGAGTCAATCATGTGCTGCAAGATGTTGCGGTCGACGGTAGCGCCGAGATTGTCGACGTTGGAGACAAAGATGTATTCCTTGCCGGCGGCGAGCAGGCGGTCAAGGAGACCCGAGTTGGACAGGGCGTCGTACAAGTCACCGTGTCCGGGTGGATACCAGAGACCGCGGTCTTCGGTGGCCGAGCGAGGCGAAGGGAGGAGCGACTCCTTGTTGACTCGTGGGAACCTCGACTGATTGAAGGTCATAATGTCGATGTTGTCTGTAATCATGAAGTGCGGTGTGTCAATATTGAGCACTGCACAAAGCGAATTCAGAATATGTACTCACGGTTGGCATACTTTTGGATGACGCGGGCCTGTACAGCAGTAGTGTAACATCAGCCTGCGAACTACTGGTAGTCGCTCTCGAAAGTAGGAGACTCACAGTGTCATCGTCGGTGTTGAATGAGTTCATGAGGATGAAGGGCACATTGACGCTGTGCTCAGAATTGAGGTGCTGAACATAATGGAAAGGCAGTATCAGCATGTGCGCCAGAAGGAAGAGTTCAATGCGGCGACGAGCGGCAAGGGCCGTCAATTCCAAGCCAGCCTGGCTGCGCTCGTCTGGCTCTTCAAAAACCCACCTCAATCTGTCTAACACTCAGATCCAAAAAGGTCATTCCCTCTCTAACTTCAATGACCGATTTCGGTCCAACACATCCCATCGTAGTTCCCAATCCACCATTGAGCTTCAAGACTGCCAACTTGTCGAGGATGCTTGCGTCTTTTGATTCGGGTAGTTTTGCATAAGGGACGACTTGGTCTTCTGCGGGTGGTTTGATCTTGTCCCATTCGCTATAGTCGTGCCGAGCGAGAACATAACGAATCGGGGCGAGTGTGGGGAGGAAATGGGCGGGTAATGTGTGTGGATCGTGTGCGCAAGACCGAGGACGAAAGGAACGAACGAGCGGGCGAGCGCAAGTGGTGCAAGTACGAGGAACAATAGGTGCAGGTCATCAGCGACACTTGCTCAGGCACGCGACTGCGAAACACGCGGGCCTGATTCGCGGTCACCTATTCCGACACTCACATCTTGGAGTTCTTGACCCTTTCGCTCAGGAAGCGATTAAAGAGCAAAAAGAAGCTCTGCATCTCTTGCTCAAAGGCCTGGTTTTTTCGGACATCCAAATCAAGCGGGAAGGACAAGAAGCAAAGGAGGGGAAATCACAAACTGTCAGCAAATACTGTTCGCATGTTTGTATTCTGGTTGCGGATAGCGGGTGCCTCGGCTCAATTCAAGGCAAGAGCCGCCTTCGCCATGCTCATCGCAAATCGGGCGGCTTCTCGCTAGCATCACTCGTTGAAGCTAGCGGAATGCGCTGCCAGCAGATGCACGCGTCACGGCGCGCCAGAGATCCCGAGTCTGAGATTCTGCATGATGAGTGGGCATCTCGCCTGTCCCTGGAGATGCGGCGGGCGGTAACCAGCTGCAGACAGACTGTGCATCTCGGCCCTTGCGTCTCGCCTTGCTCCCGCTCCACACTCGCGCGCGACAGAGACTCGCTAGCAGGCAGGCAAATTGATAGACTCACCGCCTTGTATCCCGGTTCCTTGATTCCAGTGACGAGCTTGTTGAGTTCTGCCCTCATTGCTTTGGCGGTGACGCCTGTTTAGAGAATACAGAATGTGAGTCAGCGCTGTGCTTGCTTGATGCCCAATGCAAGCAGGCAACTAGGCTAATGCTCTCCTTCTGCTCTCGCTAACGCAATCGCAGTCGCAGGCCTGTCTGCCCTAGTTGGATCGCCCGCTAACGCGGTCGCCTCACTCACCCGTCGCTGCCGACTTGAAGTCCATCGCCGAATGACCCCTCGTGCGTCTGCTGCCTCCAGCTGCAGCCTGAGCACCACCGGCATTGCTATCACTAGGAGCGACGCCAGATGTCCCAGTCGCTGCGTTTGCGGGGCTTAGAGTAGCCATGGTCGACTGCAAGAGTGTGCGTGTGACTGGGGCGATGGCAGTGTCAGCGGGCGTGCTGGTAGAGTGTGCGATGAGAGTTCGTACAGTTGTTGTGGATGTCCTCCTTGTTGGTAAGATGAACAGCAGTGGCTGGCAACGCAACACGGTGAGCCCCAGCCAAATGAGCCGTCATACTTCGATCAATCGCGTTGGGGGCACAACTCAGGAAGCAAAAAGGGAGATGCATGCTTCTACTTCTACGTTGGGGACAGCGACACCTTTTCATGTATTACACACAACCTTCAAGCTCTGTGCTTGGTGCTTCCTGCGTTCCCTGATATCTGCCTTGTTCGCACCGACTTTGTCGATCAAACCCCCATTCAGGCCATGGATGCAGCGGCTCATCTCGTCGCGGCTGTCATTCAATAACGTGACCCTGACAGACCTACTTGCACAGATCCTCTTCAACTCACTGAAAGCCGGCCTCTTCCGCATCGTCTTTGACAAGTCCTGCAGACGTAGCTCGCGCATCTGGGTCAACCAGGTAGGGTTCACGAGCCTGGCAGCCGAGGATTGCGAGAACCCGCGCATCTATCGCAGAGCTGTCGGAAGCTGAGCACTTGCAGCTTGGGATAGCGGTCCAACAGAGCTATCAAGGCCGCAGCAGACGGTGAAGCAGTGTCGCAGATGAACAGTTCCTTCAAGGAGGGCCAGCGCGTAGCGTTTGTCCTAGTCTCGTATTATCGACAACTTTCGTCGACAGGACCCTGTCAGGATCAAGATCTCCAGACTCCGCTGCATTCCTCTTCAAAGAAGGCGTTGCGTTACGTGTTTGTGTTCGGCACCTGCGCCAGTTCTAGTAATTGTGTAGAGACCGTCGGAAAAACTTGAGCTGGGGAATAGATCGGCGGAATCCACCTTTTTGCAATTACAAATGACATTGCACTGCTCAAATGGAGTTTTTGTAGAGTTGGTTTTTGCCCTGGTGATCAGATTGAGCCAGGATGGAGCTGTGTCTTCATCCAGCGTCGTAAAAGTCGAGGCGCAGTTCCGTTATGCGCCAAGTGTCGATAGACAACGGCAGTGCGGGCGTGAGGTCGCAGTAGTCTATTCCATAAGAAGTAATTGAAAGGTTGCGCGGTTGACATTGTCGAAGAATGCGGCACAAGCTAGTGCGCACAAGCCAGATCTTCATAGTCCGAGACCTCGTCCTCTTCCGAGTCTTCAAATAAGATCGTCATGTTTATAGTGTGGACGTTGTTGGCGAGGCATACGTTGTTTGTCATGCTGAGCGCAAGGAGATATGATTGCTCTGCATTTCAGGTAGCCAGCTGCAAAGTGCCGTAGAGGTGACGACGGACGACTGTTTGCAACTCCTTGGAAATTGTCATCCATCCTGCGAGGCGACGTGAAATAGTGCAAGGACAGCGAGGCAGTGCGTGCGTGTGATCAGCCTGTTGCAATGCACAAGGTAGAAGAGTGAGAAACGTCGGGCGCGCCTCACCTGCAGCCACACTACTGGGAGAGGCGTTCACCAGCGCTTGTAACAGAATCGCTCGTTGGGATTTCGACGGGTAGCCTGGACGTCACGATGCCCGCGACTCGAATGCCAATGGCCGAAGTTGCAGGTGTATTGGCCATGAGTCTGAGGTTCTGGGTGCCAGCAAGGGAGAAGCCAAGCTCGGGCTACTCTACTGTCAGTTGACTATGGAACAAGGCATGTAGAGCCGCTCAAAACTTGATGGCTTGTCCTGAGACGCTTTGGTCCGCGTTGGTAGTGCCCAAGTGGGCGCGGTTGATTTGCCTCGAAGCTTTTCTGCATTCCCCAGCTCCTGCTCAAGTCAAGAATGTCTTGCGCACCACACATGACGCGGTCCTGAATGTGCCTCATTGCGCCTCGCCTCGTGGTAGGAAGATAAGACACGCTTGGTCGTCTGAATGCCAGGCTGCCCTTGAATGGCTTTCCGCCACCGGGGCAAAGCGAACACATGTAAAGACCTGTTGCAGCACTGTGCTCAAGACCAGACCAGTCCATGCATACGCTCATCATATAACGTACCTGCTGCTTGCCATTCAGTCGACCTCTTTGTGTTGACGCGCTTGAACGCACGCTTGGGGAAGCTACGCTGGATTGGTGGCGGTCCCCTCGGCTATATGTCCAGGCAATGCCTTGCTTCTTGTTGCTTTCTTCTGCACCACCCCGCACGTGGATGTCAGCAGACGTGAACGATTCATTCAGACCCTTTTGAGTCCTTCTGGTGCCAACGTCTCAGCTGGAAGTGCTTTGCCTATCCCGTTCATTCAGTGAAGGAAAGGCGGACAAGATCATCGTGTCGCAAACAGGCCAAAGTCAGAGCACAGCACAGCATCACAGGCTCGCCAACGACCCGCATGGCACGCCGTACACGCATTCTGATGGCACATTCAGTCCTTTCTCTTCAGTCTCTCCCTTCCCTTGCTTTCACCTGCGCGCTGTCTTCGCTTTGGGCGCGCGCACTGGCACAGAGAACACGGGCAAGCACGGGCCATGGGCGTTTCCATCGCACAAACAGTCGCGCGTGCCCCAATGCAAGTGCGCAGTGATCCTGACCTGCAGCTTGAGCTGACCTTGGCCCCCCCGTTGTCGAGCGACGACGCGCCGCACGTCTCTGTCTCTCTCTCTCTTTCCTCCCTTCTCACTGCTTGACCGCGTTCACTGCTTTCACAGCTACGACAGCACCTAGACACACCCTAGAAGCACACACACAGCATCATGCGCACCACCACTGTCTCACTAGCTGGACTCGTCCTCGCTCTCCCTGCCCTCATCAACGCACAGGCGGTGAGTCGCAGTCGTCACTCAACAACGCAACATCATATTCATGGACGACAACGCTGACTCTGCATTGTGTGCTGCAGATCATTCAAACCCCACCCAGTGTCGTGCAGTGCCAGCCAGTCGGTGCGTCCCCTCTCGTTGACTCGATGCGCAGCTCCTGAGCCAGGCCCGCTGATGCATTGTCCACCTTTTGAAACCTGCTTCAACCTCTCAACCCACAGCCGTCACCTTCTCCGGCGGCACAGGACCATACTTCAGTGCGTGTACTAACTCTCTACGTATATCCATTGCTGCACCGCTCAACTGACTCCCATCCCACCCTTCTCACATCCTTCTCGCGTCTCCCTTTGTGTCATTCGCGCACTTGCCCTCTGTGTCCCGCAGTCTCGGTCCTCCCCGGCGGACAGACTGGAGCTGCCCCATTGCAGTCTTTCCCTACTCAGAACCAGGCCGGCTCATACACCTGGACTTGGTGAGTCTGTCTGCCTCATTCATAAGCTATTTGCCATTGTTCGTCGCTATGAGCACGCGCCGTCGAGCTGGCTGGTGACCCGGGGGCACATGCACTGTCCGAAACGCGTAAAAGCCGGGCGAGCGACAGAGAATTGGCAATTGCCAAGTGGAACATAACCTTGCTGACACATCGATTTCTCTGTCCCTCTCGTCGTAAATACCTACACAGCAACATCCCCGCTGGCACGAGCATCAGCTTCCAGATTAGAGATGGTTCCGGTGCCCTCAATTATTCCGACATGACCACTGTGCAACCTTCGTCCGAGTGAGTCAGAACGGCAATTTCTTTCCTACCTTGTCACCGGGGAAGGGCTCGCCCTCGTCCAACAAGTTTTCTTTACACACGCTGACCTTATGTCCACTGCTGGCCCCCTTTCGTCGTTGTGAAAAAAACCCCCCACACAGCTCCTCGTGCCTCGGCGAGAACGCTTCCATCTCCACAGCAGCTTCCTCCGCCTCATCTGCAGCATCCAGCATCGCTTCCTCTGCTGCATCCGCAATCAGCAGCATTTCAAACTCTGTAGCATCTCAAATCAGCAGCGCAAATTCAGCTGCTTCTTCCGCTGCTTCATCAATCACAAACGCCGCTACTTCCGCTGTCAATTCCGCTACTAGCGCTGCTCCGTCCGCTACTCCTACTGGTGCTGCATCCAAGGTTGGCGTCATTGGACAGTCCGTCGTCGCCGTTGGTGCTCTCGCTGCTGCCGTCGCTGTCTTCGCTTGAGCGTAATTGCCAGTTGCAAGGGCAGCGAGGCCGTCAATTAGGCTCGTTACAAAGGCTCTCTTGGGTTCAATATTCCGACCGTCAGTCTGGTGCTAGTCAAAACCGCGGCAAAACGTACGGCAATGGACATGAAATGCTTCCGAACCTGCCTCTCATCCGTCTAGTTTTTTTTTCTTTTGAAAAGATTACTTCCGACCCTTTCGTATACTTGCCTTTCTTTGGGTCTCGATAATCCCTGTTATGCAATGCATTGCTAGCTTTTCTTTTGTGCCCGAATTCAAGAGGTTTCTTCTGTGCCAGATGGTTGCCAGACCAAAGATACGAGATGTTTATAGCAGAACTAAGCTGGCAGGAGTACTACTTGCCTTTTGACTCTTTTTCGCCCGCTTCACCTCAAAGCGTGACTTGGTCTCCTGAACAACTCAGCGTCAGTAGTCGTGCAGCACGAGTCCACAAACTTCGACGTCAAACGTCTGCAGCCGGCTCAATTCGACGTGACTCTGGCACAATGCGATGAAATGCCATCTACAATGCAGCTGGCCCCCGGAGATGCTGGATTCCATCTTTTTCCTATCTTGCTGGAGACACACCCTGCTGTACTGCCTTCAAGGAGGACTGGGTCGCATCAGGCTGCATTGTGGATCATGGTGTCAGCCAGTGTCCGTAAAAGAGCCAAGCTGCGGTTCAGAGTGGTCCATGTGAAGATCAGAATTGACCAAGCTGAGCAGCAAATACTATGACACAACGACGATTGATACTGCTTCATGATAGGCATAGCACGGCATTTTCTCGATGCGCTTTCAAGTACCTTTACTCCTTGACCTGCCCGAACAGTGACAAGCACACGATATGCACTACAATTGGCAAGTCTAGTCCACGGTCCAGCCTGCTGCGACCTTGCTATACTTGTCGAGCCAAATTCCGAGATCGTTGAGGAGCATCTTGCATATGACTCTGCTGAAAAAGTCCGAGCTCCTGCGAAGTCGAGCTTCGATATACACGCGTCTGTCTTGCGGTATATCTTTGTAGCCGCTCGCGACAGACGTGCCATTCAGGGGAGAACGCTGCTCGGGACTGCTACTGAGATGATGCTGACCGGTCTGATCAAGTGAGCTGCTGCTATGCAGGGACGCGAGATGACGGTCGAGGATCTGTGCCGACTGGCAGAGGCGAGCGATAGCCGCTACGTAGGTTTCCGGCGCATCAAGACTGCCGCACGTGCAAGAGTGCATGAGCATGGCAACATCATGACTGAGATCGAACGAAGGGTGCTCACTTCTTGCCCTTTGTCATCCTATCCATGGAGCGCGACAATTTGCTGCTCCAGATGCCGAACGAGCTCTTGAGTGCCAGAAAGACCATCAGTCCGCGATTCTGAACCTATAGGATAGAAGACTCACTCCACCGCCCTTCTTGCCCCCTGGCTGCTCAATGTATCCAAGCTTCTTAGCCAAAGTGCTCTGCACGCCGTCAAGCATGCCTTCAAAGCTCTCCAACTCCCTCGACAGTCGGTTTACAGCGTCCCAATTACTTCCCACATTGCCAGCCTTTACTTTGCCATCCAGCAAAAGGACGTCTCCAGTTCTTTCGATTGCCTCCAAGCCGTTCATCAGCAGATCCAGCATGCGGACTTTCGTCTCTGTATGTACGAGCTTGACGCTCGCTTGATTCCAGAGGCCTTTCGGGATATGCAAGCGCGGCGTGACATGAGCTCCATGCAGGATTGAAGCCCTGATCTGACGCAAGAAGTGATAGGGGAGCCGCAAACGATCAGAGGGCGGAGCTTGGTATTCGCCTTGTGGTGGTGAGCGGGTGACCGAAGCTTGCACGTGTCGGAAAGTCGTTGGAGATGCTGGTGTCTCTGGCTCCAAGAAGCTCGTCGTGCCCGAGGGAGCCGTGCGAGATGGCAGGGTGAGAGGATATGGACCGACAGTCGAGACAGTCTGTTCGCTGCTAGCGCGGCCCAGCGGGATAGACAATCCTGGTCCGGTACTAGGCAGCCCGTCGATACTGCTGTTCGAGAAGTCGATGGAAACCGGTGTGTTCAGGTTAATAGACGCTTCTTCAGCGCCTCCGGAGCCCGTAGGGTCGCTGTCTGCACGTTGCATGCCAGGCGCGACCAGCGGGGCAGGCGGTACTAGCGGCGGAAGCTGACCAAAGTCACTATGGAACGAAGGCAAGCCAGGCCGCTTGTTTGGCTGAGACAATGCTCGTAGCCGCATAGGCAGAGAGCCTGCAACGCTGAAGGGCTGAGCTTCCGTTGGGCTGACTCCCCCTGCTCTAAGCGTGCTCGGTGTGATCGTCTCTGCTTCTGCCTTGTTTCTACGCTGAGGGTGGGCTATATTGACTCCGTTCGTCACCAGTCCTAAGCCAGCTTTACCAACTGGTTGTGGCATGGCAGCGTCTCGCTGATCGCCGACAGCAGGCATGTTCTCCGGACTGAAGACAGCCTGTTCCGGTATATTCGGACTCTTGCGACGCTGCGAGATGGTTCCAAGCGAGGTTGATGAATTGATGAGGAGAGCATTCGGCGAAGCTTGAGCTCTATTGCCCTCTCTCGAATGTTGTGGAGAATGACCTCGAGCGGAAGCAGGCGCCTGTCCGGCTACAGCAAGGCTCGCAGACCGCAGCGGCCGAGCGCTAACAAGGCCGCTTTGCTGTCCATTTGCAGATGTAGTATCGGCGGCGAGAGGAGGCGATACTTGCTTGCCAGTCTGAATGAGACTCGAAACTGCCGCGGTCGGCACAGGCATCGGCGGTAGTGGCATTTTGCCCGCAGCATTGACGTGATCCCTGTACGACGAAGCGCTCGTTGTTGTAGATGCCAGGCTCTCGTTGCTGGTCATGTGTCTCAGTGCGTGGGTCGAAGCTCTTGAGCCCGTTCTAGAGTGCGTAGCGCTCGATTGCGTCGGTGGAGACCTTCGCTCGTCTAGCCTTTCAAATCCAGCAGGCTGTTGATTCGAGGCAAAACCAGCGGAGTAGACATTATCAGGGGTAGGTGTCGCCAGTCCCTCAGCTGCGTATGCGTCCTCGCTGCCAACAAAGGTCTTCTGGGTTGCACTAAACCGTTTGTTGTGGTCAGACTTGGGTGAGTATTGTTTTGCCAGATCTCCGAATGTTGCTAGACCTTCGATTGCCGGCAGTGCTTTGTTGTACGAAGCCGAAGACGCATTTCTCTTGTGCCGAGAGGCGGACGCGCCGGAGCTCTGTCTCGTGTGCCCTGAGAAAACGCCATGGTCCAAGTGGTCCGAGTCTGGCGAGAAGCTCAACATGGATTGATTCTCATCCTCTTGCTTGCGCTGACCAGATGATTCATTGAGTGAGGATGCAGGCGAGAAGCTGAGAGGCTTGATGTCTGGCAGTGTCAATGAAGGAGGGGAGGCATTTACAGCGCTTTGGCGAGTCAGACCCCTCGGAACAGACGTTGGAGATGGTTGGGGGAAGGGCACGGCACTTGTCTTGACGTGACTATCGGGTGGCGAGATTGCAGAGCTTGCTGGGAATGAAGGTGACAAAGGCGAGTTTGCAAGCATGGCCGAGCCTATACCGACCCTTGCCGAATCTTCTGAACGTTTGACCGCACTGTCGGTAGCTCCATATCGGTTGCGCGCAGATGGCGTCAAGGGCAAATCTGCGGTGCGCGCTGTGTCCACGGAATTGCGCTGCGAGTTGCCGCCTAAACTGAGTGTCTCTAGCCGTTTTCGATTGTCGATGGTCTCGCGCAGTGACTGGACGCGCTCGACGTACGTGTCATGCTGTGGTGACAACCGGCCAAACGATATCAGTACTGCCGGCAGTGAGAGACAAGCATGATATACGGCATGACTCACGATCACTTTGAGCTTGCGACACTCGTCTTGCCTCATTCTCTCCCTCTTTGCAAACTTGGCTTCTCGCTTTTCTCGTTCTCTGCGCTCGTCCTCGGTTTCGTAGTCGTAGACCGTGGCAGCAGACAGACCGCCTCCGCTGACAAGGTGTGCCGGATTCGACGAATGCTGCATCTGCGCGATCCGGCGTCGTTCTTCGCGCCTCTGCTTCATCGATGCTAGCTTTTCCATTTCTCTGTCTCTCCATTGACCGGCGCTCTCCTCGACACGGTCCATGACTTCCTGTAATAGCTCCAAGCTCAAGGTATAGGCGATCATTGCGTCTTCTGCATTCTCTTCTCCATCAAGCACAACTGCTGATTGTGCTTTGCGTAATGCGATAGCGAGCACAGCCTTGGACTGCAGCCCCTTCGTGTCGACTGGGACTGTCGCATAGCGGCCATCGGGATCGTTGATGTGGTGGTCGATGGGGATATCTGAAGAATCTGGGCCAGTGAGCGACCTGGTGCGTGAACGGGCTGTCGCGACTTCGCTGAGGGAAGGCGAGGCGGATGGAGACTCTGCATGGCCTGCATTGCGATACACAGGCGGTGAGCTTCCCGAGAAGATGCTGTTGTGAGCTGGCCTGGCGGCCGAGCGTGTGGGTAGGTCGGGCAAGCTCTCCTGGCCGGCCTCGTGTCGGGTCGAGCGCAGACTCTTGTGGCTAGGCTGTCTCTTGGCTGTGGATGTGCCGCTCGAGCTGGCCTGCGATGCTCCATTGACTGTAGGAGGAGGTCCTTGGGCAAGTTGTGGACGGCCGCCACCGCCTTGCGAAGCGTATGCTCGTGATTGACGGTACTCGTCGCTGGGGTCGGGCTGACGGGAGCTGGTGGATGCAGCGGCCTGCTGATATCTCTCTGCACCCTCAAAGAGCGCCGTGACGGGTCTTGAGCTGGTCGCCATGGCCAGCATACCCGACGGGCTCGTCTGAGCAGCTGCAGCTGGGGACGAGGTGTCCACGGGCGGCGAAGGCAGCGCAGGCAGAGCAGAGCGCGGGGGCGGGCCAATGGGGCTCGCACGAGCTGCCATGTACGCTGAACTGTGCGGTGCCGCCAGCGCGGTCGACACTGTGAGTCGCGAGGACGGGCCGCCTCGAGACGACGAAGACGACGAGGCGCCACTGTTGCTGCCCGTCGCGGTCATCGCTGGAGCAGCGGCAGCGACAGCTTGATGCGAGGAGACCAATGGCTGCGTCGGCGCGTTCCTGCTCTGCGAGTGCGACCTCGACCTCCCGCCGTAGCCCATTGAGCTGGAAGCCCCGCTGTGGCTCGAGCTGTCGATGCCAGACGGCACAAAGGTCTGCGGGATGGCTCGACTGCCCGCATTCTCTGGCGGATGGAGCATTGTGACCAGCGAATAGTGCGTTGAGGCACCAATTCCTTCCCAGTGCTGCTGGCTGTTCTCGTCTGGTTGTCTCGCCCAGCAGTCGTTACCTAATGGACGCAACGGGCAGCCTTGCGCCTTGGTTGCGCTCGCAGAGGGTGCCGACGCTTGAAGCAGAAGAGCTTGTCTACTGCAGCGATCTGTGCTCCATATTCCTGCTGCTCCACCGTTGTCCGTGTGTAGTGCCCTGCTTGCCTTGTCCTTGAAGACAGCAGCGGTCACAATGGCCGCCTCGTTGTTATTGACAGAACAGCAGTCGGTGCGGGTGATTTGCAGGCACTTGCAATAGTCTGCAGACGGCGCCTTTCTGTGGTGTCTTGTACGTATAGCTCGTCCTGAGTGGGTGCGAAGCAAGAACAAGACAGCAGAGACATTGTGACACACCGATTAGCCACCACGAATCCGAACAAGTCACCAGAGCTCTGCTGAGACAAACCAATCTATAGACTTGTCAGAGCATCGCTATAGCACACTGTAACGGCTCTAATCGCGTCAAGAGCCTTCTCAGCTTCCCGCTTGGCGGACGGCACGTGTTGCCTTTTGAAACGCCACAGGCAATAGTAATGTAGGGCATTTGCAAATTGTCTGGCAGTCATTCTGATGTTCTGATTACCTTGCTCGTCCTGATATTCGGGTACGATTTACATGATAGCCATGGCATTCGGAGGACTGGCCACCCCGCCAAGTACGTTCAAGTTCTGCAGCGTGAAGAAAAAGGTGTACCTTTGCTGCTCGGCACAAACTTGCGCTAGGACTTCGAGGTCAAGAAGTTCGACTACGGTATAATATCATACAAGGATGTCAGACTTTTTGACAGTCTGGGTCAAATCTCGCAATGAATGACCCACCGATGTGCACGCCCCATCCGCTGATGAAGACTTGATGAAGGCTTCTCTCCGGTCCACTAGGTGCCGCATTCCCGAATGGTATACGCTCAAACGCAGGGTCTGAGAAGCAGCATGTCAGAATAGGAGGCTGCGCTCTCAGGGGCATAGCCCACATGACTCACTGTCCGAACCGACCAAGGCGATCTTGTTGTCCCACACAAACTTCAGCGTCTCCTCGCTCGTCTCCATGCCAATGAAAGCATAGTCGTCGGTACGGTAGGGAATCTGCCTTTGTTGGACTGAAGTGAGGTTGCGATACGCTTGCGTGACTCCAGTTCGGACGATGATGAATGCTCCTGGATCAGCCAACGCTTCGGTGATGTTCAGGCCCTGCCATTGAGCGACTTGTTCCAGCTCAGAGACCGGAATGGAGCGATTCTGAGTCAGTAGTCACACATTAGCAGAGTATTGGCGCAAGGGAAGTGATTCAGGTCTTACCGAGAAAGCGTCATATTGCATGTTCTCGGACTCTGCCCAGCCTGCCCAGTCAAAGAGGATGCCTTTGCCAGCGATACCATAGTTGGCATCGTTTTGCAAGCCCAGGACCGTGCCGTCTACGCCAGTCGCGCTCATCAGTTCTTCGAAAGCTGTTATGAAAGTCGATGGTCAGCCAATTCCACTTAACTGTGGACCAAAAACACCCACATAGCAGATTGTTATAGAATTGATATGTCGTGGAATCGCCGCCGTCTGAATAGGGAAAGTGTCTAAGTCCGTCGTACTGTGTTGAAATTTGCGTGTTCATGACGAGCTGATCATCTTGATAGCCACTGAACGGTAAGATGGAATGGGTCTGCAGCATCATTCAAAATAGCTCAGCATTTCAGGGCCGTCAAGCCAGTCAATCCCTGTCATTTCGCCGCACTAGAGGTCTTCGGTCCGAGTTGAAGGGTGGATAAGGATCGTCAAGCAACAGATTGAGGTTGATGGCTTTTCCAATCTGTACTTCGGACTTGGCAGCCGCCAAGATAGTCTGATTCGTGATATGGTTGAGGCCGCCGAATTCATCGTTCGCGCCCTGTGAGCAGTGCTTGTCAGCTTTTCGACAAGCGAGGTGGGAGAAGAAAATGTGTCAAGCGCACCCAAACGCCCCATGCTGCCTTGAATGGATAGGAACTGTTCAACGGCAAAGCTTCGTATGCTGGCCCTGCATGCCCCGACAGGAGTTCAGCTTTTGTGATACCGATGACGTGCGCGCGGGCTGCGTGCAGGTGCGCAGCTGTCGCTCACAATTGGCATACTTGTCCAAGCTTGAGTTGGAAGGGGCAGACTGTCTTCTGACCAGAGTCTCTGCGTATGGTACGGGGCCTGCACTGCATAGCGGCAGTATAGTCGAGAAGACCGCCAAAGCCGCGATGTGAGTGGCGAACGTCATTTTCACAGGAGCTGCTATTTCCAGTTGTCAGAAGAAAAGAGAGCAGAGGGCGTTGGCGTGGGGCTCTTTGTACTTTACGCGGTTATCTCCTCCGCTGTGCGGAGGTATTTGCGGGTACTGCATCACCGCTTTGAACGTTTAGAGCGAGAAGCCATAGTAGCCACTGGCATGGGTGTCGATCAAGCGGCCGTCGAATGCCAGGCGGCGCCGCGGCGAGAGAGACCACGCTTTGTGAGGCACACAGTAATGATGCCACGCATTGATTTGGTGTATCGGTGCCGGAGGGCGGTCATCGGTACTGGGCCCTCTCAGTCGTCCAGAAAGCGACCGTTCATAGCGGCCAGGCCCATCAGTCAGAGCAACAAGCGGTGGCAAAATTAGGACTGAAAGCAGGTGGACCGGCAGTGTTGCAGAAGATTCACCATTGCTTTGATACGATACAAAATGGATTATGTATGATGTGCTAATGAATTTCAGACGACCTTCTTTGATTGATGACTTTGTTTGACTCATTGGTCTTCAGAATTGTCTATCTACCAGGCAACCTAATTATTTTCCTTATTTCTTCCAAACCTAGTTGATCTCTATCAAACCAGGGCCAAACTTGGCGTACTTTACGACATCATCCACAGTCTTTATTGAGGCGCCGTCGTTCTTGACAACAGCTGCGACGGTCAAGCCATTGGAGAAGTTCTCGCTGTCGAAGGGGAATTCTGCATCAAAGTAGGACATGCCGTCCTTGTTCGAAACGTTGGAGACCTTGACGACGACAGGGTTGAGCACACCGCTGAAGTAGACGACCGAGTAGTTGGAGGCATCGATCGTGCCTTTGACGCTGTACTTGCCGGTGCAGTCCTTGGGCTCCATGGTTCCCTCGAGCACGTTGAGCGCACCAAGAGTGGGGATGGCGGCGGTGAGGACGTCAATGTTGGGGCAGCTGCCTTCAACGATGACGAGCTGGGCGAGAGCGTTGAACTGCAAAAGATATATTCTGTCAGACATCGACTTGAGGCGATGTCGATTGATTGTTACTTACCGCAAAGATGGGGTGCGAGGTGGTCAGAAAGGGGGCGGCAGAGGCAGTCTTGTATTGCTCGGAGCGGTACCAGCCGTCCTGCTGGCCTTCCTGGGCGATGATGGAGCCAATGAGGCTGACGAGGCCGGCTTCGTCACCACCGTCCATGCCAAAGGTCTGGCTAGCGCCAGGCAAGACGCTGAGGACCAGATCGGTGAAGGTCTGGGCGAACGTGATGGCCGACTTGTAGCTGGTCGTTGGGAACTTGTACTTGCAGGGTGCGATGGTCTGCTTGCCTGCGCTGGCGAGGATGGCGTTGGCACCAGCGGCGTGGAGCTCTTCTTGCTGCAGACGTGAAGCAGAATGTCAGACTGGTGAGAAGGATCCCAAATATGGAGTAGTGCGGTCACCCACCTTCTGAACAGCCTGCAAGGTCTTGAGGGCATAAGCCTTGTTGTCGGGCTGATATCCGTCATAGCCGCCAGTGATGTTCTGAAGCAGCGATGTGAAGAAGGCGACCTCGAAGAGCTCGTTGGTAGCAATGAGCTGGAGGGCGACAGTGGCCTCGGCGGAAAGCGAGGTAGGGAGACCGCCGTTGGGCAGAGCGCCACCAGCAGCCTTCTGGATCGCAGGGACCTGCTTTGCGTTGGGGCTGGGGAATCCATCCTTGAGTGGGAAAGGATCGTAGGGAGCTGCAAGAGCAAGGCCGGCGCCAGTTGCCAGTGCGGCGAGTGCGGGAGCTGCGACACGCATGATGGTAGAAAGTGGTGGCGAAAAGGTAGGGAGAGGGAGCTAGAAACTTTTGGGGAGTTTTTCTGGTGAAAGCAGAGACAAGGAGGGAAGCAGCAAGCAGGAGCAATGAAGACTTCCAGCTCGAAGGCGACACTCGCCGCATTGATCAGCGGCCTGGCCCAAAGTGGTTCGAGAGAGCGGCTCCCCGAGGTTAGCGTGACCGCACTTGATCATGCCCGCAAATAGGGCGCCCTTGCCTGATGGGGATCTTCCCGGGCACGTGCATGCGGTTTGCTCATACGATATGTGCGCGCACACGCCGGTAAAGTGGTAAAGTGCAGACGATGTCGGCATCGATGATGCGAAGTGGCCGCATGGAGTGAAGATCCCTCCATATCACCGTTAGAGGTGTCCGGTGTGCTCGAAAGACGTCCAACGTGCAGAGAGAGTTCCAGCAGACCGGCGATCCACGCGTCATTTCGAATGGTCGACGCACTTTCCAAAGCGAGCGTCCGAGGGCTTTGCTCGCAGCTGCAGCTCGTCCAGAAAGGGTAAGCTGCAAGGATGCGTCACGCGTGGCGGTCGTTTGACCGTCGGGTGTCATTCGAAGCTGTCGAGCGACTGAGCGATCACGCTCTGGGATTGCGAACGAGGTAGTAGTGCGTCGTCGAGCGAAATGCGGCAGGCATATGCGTGGTCATTAGTGCGAGCATGCAATGACGGACTTCTAGTGGCCGCAATGCTGTCTACCATCGCTCTGCTTCTCGTGGGAGGTCGAGGGTAGAACCGATAAAATGAGAGTACGGCCTCGTCCGCAAGTGCGACTTTTAGTTCTGACGAAGCCTGAGGTGAAGGGACGACTGCGCCGTGTCCTGTGGTTGCTGAGCAGTGCAGTGAAAGGAGCAAATGAAGCGAAGGCAAGCTGCTGCTGCATGCAGAGGTCCTGAAGAAGCTTTCGCCGCCTTTTCCAGAGTCCGACTCGGTTGTAGTGACGAAAGAGATTTGGTGCACGCCAAGCGTTAACATTATGATACGGGCACGGCCAGCAAGGCTTTCTTAGGAATGGACTGTCTGATCTCAGCACTGCCTGTAGAACCACCGGTTTCATGAGTACTGTATTTCACTCAGAAAATCCCTTCGCAGGCTGTGGAAATGACGCTCTCGGATGGCTGCCACCGCAAGTAATGCTGTTGCGAAGGCAAAGGATGTACCATTCTGATAGAGGGTATGCGTCATCATTACTGCACAGAGAAAAGGCTGTCTGTCAAGTCAGAGGTCGATACAGGCGCATGATAGAGGGGAACTTGTATACAAGATGAGAGACCCGGGGAGCTCATTTGGCTCGCTGGCTGAAATAAAAGGGCCTTGATATTGGGATTACGAGGTAGCAAGCCATAAGAAATCGACATGGCACAAACTTGAGATCGGACAGTGTAGCTTTCTTTGCAAGTCGGGCTCGAGATGTCATTCGTGAATTGAGACTGTGACGCTCGACGACGGCGGTCTGCAAAAAGGTAACATTCTTCCGGTGCTTGGCTTTCTGTTGGTCTATACGCTTGAACGTACGTTTAATGAGGGGCTTAGACGCATTACTCGAAGCGTACAGGCGCATTTCCATTGTGATTAAGCTGCCTGGCACCAGCTTCTAATCACAATCATTCCGCAACTCTAGCGGAACCTAGGTTCCCCATAAGGTTGACTGCTGCTTGCATAACGCTGACTGTTGCTGTGGGCAGACCGGAGCTGAGCACAAAGCTTTATTAACATATATCAACGTAAAATGCCACAAAAGCATGAGGACCTACGTTTCCGAGACTGGGCGACCTGTATCTTTCCTGGCTCTACAAAATGGCAGGCAGATGTCAATGTTGCAGCACAACACTCCTCGTTGTTTCGCTACGCACCCTGCCCATTGTCAGATGGTCGTCCTGGACCGATGGAAAGGGGATGTAGGATGAGGAACTGGGCAAATCCAGCGAAGGCAGCATTCTGCTCTGAGAGGCGCTCGTGAGGGGGGATCTAGAGAGGCTGCCTGGCCCCAAACCTGACTCAAGAGGCGGCAGAAGAGGTCTACGCTTTCTTGATTCCAGCGATGGCAAGGAAGGATGCGGCAGGGACGAGGCCGATGGTGCGGCAGAAAGGAGCGAGGTGCCAGGAGTCGCCCGAGAGCTTCCTCGCTGTCGCTGCTGTCCTGAAGGCCCCGCCCGACGAACTGCCTGACGGGGACCGCTTCCAACAGGTCTTGCTGAGTACTCGGGAATGGGACATTTCCATGTAGGGTCTCCGATGCTTGGGGGGTTTGGAACGCCCCGGTACGAAGGAACCAGCTGTCGAATAGGTTCCAGGGCGCCTTGCTGTGTAGCAACGGCTAGACCGACGGGTGCCATGTGCAGACTGTCCGTGTATATTCCGGGATACTTGGCGTTGAGATTAGTTAGTGCATTCTGTCGCTCAGCGTTTCGAACCATGTTTTTCCCGTGCACCAGCTCCCTTCTTTTCTCCTGGTGCTTGCCAAATGTTGCAGTGAATTCTAGGTATGGCCAGGTCACGATGCTCAGCATAGACTGAACGAATGGAATGATGGTTCACATACTCCTGCTGTCTTCTGCGTAATCACTGCCATACTTTCGAAGATCATCACTCACTTTGTTCAACCCTTCTCCCAGGAAATCGTCCCTTGGCGGCACGCCAAAGTGGCCGCCCACGATATCTCTAGCTAGAGGTGCTATGGGTGACGAAGCGTACGTATTTGCGACTGTTTGGTGCGCCACCGCCAGTCAAAAGACTGTCACAGTACAGTGAAAAGATACATGAAATGCTTACCCTCGCATTTGGCTTCGGTCTCTTCATGTCTCCGATTCTGTGTCTCGATCCTGTCTTGAAATGCGGGCCAGTCCTCTGATGTAGCTCCAGCATCAGGCGAACTGGACAGTGTGAGATCATCGAAAGCAGAAGAGGGTGGCGAGTTTGAAATCAAAGGCGGGTACTCATTCTTCAGTTCTCTCAAGGACGGCAAAGCTGCGAGGCCCTCTTTCTTTTGCTGTTCCTGTGCCGTCCTCAATCTCAAGCCGCTGTTGAGGCCTTCCATAGTTTCAGGGCTGTATCCTCCAGTCTGGCTGAACTGATGCAAGTGGGTCGCGGTCTCGTCGTCCACACTGTGAGACGTGTGACGGGTATGCCTACGGTACCCTGCGCTACAGTAATCCAAGGCACCTGGGACATCGGACTGTGATCAGATTGTCATCTGGCGACTGTGGGCGAATGATGTCGCTCACCCGTCAAGGCCGGTGCATGAAGCGGTAGGTGATCATTGGCTGCACGTAGACCACCATGAAGTGACTTTATTCCGCCTTTGCCGTGCGCGAAGCTCGGCGGGGAGCCAACCGGTACCAGCGCCTCTGTGATGTAATTTATTGCATTGCTGCCTGGGATGTGTGCGATGCCGTGGTCATAAAGCACTGGATTATTGGATGCTCAGTCTTCAGCACGTATCTGTGTATGTTGATAATGATCTGCTTACATGAATTTGCGGCATTCAGCCGACGTGTGTCGTACCGCTCCTGCTCTCGCAGCCTTCCCAAGAAGGGATCGTATGACATGTAGATGGACACGGTGTGAAAGTGAGAGACTTGCTCTTATGTGAAAAGGAGGTGCGGAAAGCTTGTGATGTGAGCGAGTTATATTGATTTTGGTAACGGCAGTAGAGAATAAGATGGGAAGTGTTTTGCGTGGAGTGAGAAGTGAGGGAGTGAAGAAGAGAGAAGAGCATCCGTCTCAGCTTTTGTAGCTGCAAAGGTTTTCCGAGTCGGCATGTAGCTTCGCACATTGGTACGACGCCTTATGTCTTTCACAGCAATTTGTCGCCGGTTCTTCTTCCGAGAGGTGCTTTTAAATGGAATGCGAGATATTGCGACTGAAGGCAACGGACGTGCCGAGGAACAAGTCAGGCGCCTTCTCGTCCAGACGCACGTTGACGGACGTGTTAGACAATTTGACAGCTGTGCACAGAATGTCCAGATTTGGGGCGAATAGGCATAACAACCGTCAGACACAGAGCAATTCCGGGCCTACCAGGCTGTAGTGAGCACGCACTGGACTTCGAATCCCCTTCAGTACGTTATACAAAGAGCGTTGGACGATTACAGTCAAGTAAAGGCGTGTCGCGGCCAGGCTGCCTGCCAGACAAGCCGCACGCTCCTCCAGCTTTGCGAGCCTCTCCTCTGCTCCAAGTCATCCAGGAGGCCGCATTGCGTAGACTACCATGTCCATCACGCGTCTAGTACGTCAGCTCCCTCCATCCATTTGCACCTGTTTGTGCTGTCCCTAAGCATTTACAATTGCGTTGTCTCACGCAGCCGCCAGAGGTTCTGGCGCGAGTCTTCGCATACCTCTGTCCGTATGGCTACCAGCCAGCAGACGAGACTCCCACTTTTCATTTTGTACCTATTCTGAACAGGTGCGTAGCGTCTTGTTCCTGCCTGTGTCGGTGCAGAGCAACTCCTTGCCGTGCAGGTCAACAAGCTGATCAACCCGTGCGCGTTCACGCTACTACCAGAGCTGGGCGGGTGTGCTCAACTTGGCGCACTGTAGCAAGACAGCGGACCTTATGCGTACTTGTATTGTACAACGCTCAAGACCTCGCTCAGCTAGATACTGAGGTGGCCGCACGCAAGACCGAGGGTGTGGCAATACGCGTGCTGAAGCTCAGGCTCTACGATTCGTCTACGGATCAATCCAGCTGGCTGAGGAGCGCAGATCTGCTCGGATACGCTCAAGCCTTCCAAGATGTCCGGGAGCTGCACATCGAGACGCATAAAATGGACGACGATCCTAACCTCGCCACCTTCATCGCAGGCTTGGAGAACATCCGCATTCTCGTGATTCGACACGCCTTTGACGAGTCATCCTCGGATGACGAAGACGATGGGTACGATTCTCCCTTCTCCAATCCTGAAACACCATACGACTCCAGGACAGTCGCAGACTTGACCAGTGTCTTCAAGAACGCGCTCTCTAAACTTCGCTTCTTGAAGAGCCTAGCCCTGGATCGCATTCGCTTCGAGCCGAACAACCACGCTCCACCTTTGGTCGTCCAGCTAGTACACTTTGCTGCTCAGAAGTGTGCTATACCGAAGGAAACCTTGTACGGTCTAATGGGTGCCTCCAAGGAAAGGTACGTTCTATCGTCAAAAACATTACTCACAAGTGTGACGCCAACCATTGTTGTCGCAGCATGAGGCATCTTGCAATTGTATTGCCCGACGAGCTAAGCATGCGGGATATTGTCAGCGTACTGGCAGGCTTTGGACGCAGGCTATCCTATCTGGCACTCATCTTGACGTGGTGGCCTGCACAATTCAGACACCAGTCAGAATACGGGATCCACAGCCTTGATGGCGAGACGGCTGATATCGTTCGCCGAAGCCCCAATCTCACGTCTCTGCTCGTTCAAGACATCAAATTCCATGTGACGGACCTCCCTCCGCTGCCCGAGCTCGAATTTCTCTACATTGCGACTGATGTGCTGGACGAGCTCTCGGAAATGGTGGAAACAGCCTATTTCCCCAAGTTGAAGAACCTCCTGGTGGGACCCAGAAGGGTACCAGGGGGGCCAGAGCCAGAAGTCGAAGTCTTACGGCGCAAGCGAATCCTCGAGGTCGAGCGGACCTGGCAAACGCAGGCTATGCCGCATTGTGTGATGGAGCATTTCGTCAATGCTCTTCCGGACATTGTCGCCAGCAGGGCGTGAGGATTTTACTATGCGTCGTACGAAACAGCACCCAAGGCATGAAAATTGTTATAGACGTTGTCAGGAAGCGTATGTGCTTGCAAGTTATTCAAGCTGGGTGATCTCGCCCTTTAGTTGGGTGCTAGAGCGAAATTCAGAACGCCAAGAGCCAATGCAGATGTTCACAATCTTAGAATCCTCGTCAAGCCATCGAAGGCAGAGGAGGGTGGCGAGTTTGGAACTAAAGGTGGGTACTCATTCCGCAGAGCTCCCAAGGGCGGCAGCGCTGCGGGGCCCTCTGATTTCTGCTGCTTCTGGGCCATCCTCCATTTCATGCCACTTTTGAGGCCTTCCATAGTTTCAGTGCTGTATCCTCCAGTCTGGCTGAACTGATGCAAGTGGGTCGCGGTCTCGTCGTCCACACTGTGAGACGTGTGACGGGTATACCTACGGTACCCTGCGTTGCAGTAATTCAAGGTACCTGGGACATCGGACGGTGATCAGATTGTCATCTGGCGACTGTGGGCGAATGATGTCTCTCACCCGTCAAAGCCGGTGCATGAAGCGGTAGGTGATCCTGAGCTGCACGTTGACCACCATGAACCGATTTTATTCCGCCTTTGCCCTGCGTGAAGCTCGGCGGGGAGCCAGTCGGCACCAGCGCCTCCGTAATGTAGTTGGTTGCATTGCTGCCTGGGATGTGGGCGATGCCGTGGTCCTACAGCACTAGAGTGATCGATATTCAGTCTGGATTAAATACTTGTGCATACTATACATTGATACGCTCACGTGAATTGGCAGCATCCAGCCGACGTGTGTCGTATCGCTCCTGCTGTCGCAGGTTGTTTAAGGAGGGGTCGTATGACATCTAGATGAATACGGTGGATTAGTTTCATGTGAAAGGAGATGGGTAAAGCTTGTGATGTGAGCGAGTATATCGAGCTCTGTAAACGGCAGAGGGAAAGAAGAGGAGGTGGTGTTTCGCGCGAAGTGAGGAAGTGAAGAAGAGAGAAGAGCATCCGATGAACTGCTCAGCTTTTGTAGCTGCAAAGGTTTACCGAGTCGGCATGTAGCTTCGCACACTGGTACGACGCCTTATGTCTTTCACAGCAATTTGTCGCCGGTTCTTCTCCCGAGAGGTGGTTTACATGGAACGCGGGACATTGCGACTGAAGGCAACGGACGTGCCGAGGAATAAGTCAGGCGCCTTCTCGTCCAGACGCACGTTGACGGACGTGTTAGACAATTTGACAGCTGTGCACAGAAAGTACAGATCTGGGGCGAATAGGCATAACAACCGTCAGACACAGATCAATTTCGGGACTACTAGGCTGTAGTGAGCACGCACTGAACTTTGAATTCCCTCCAGCACGTTATACAAAGACCCTTGGACGAATACATTCAAGTAAAAGCGTGTTGCGGCCAGGCTGCCTGCCAGACAGGCCGCACGCTCCCTTCAGCTCTGCCAGCCTCTCCTCTGCCAACTCATTCAGAAGGGGGCATTGCGCGAACCGTCATGTCCCTCACACGCCTGGTATGACGACTTCATGCATCACCATGTGTTTGCGATCCGTGCCTAACAGTGCCTTGGTGTTGGCCATGAAGCCTCCAGAGGTCCTGGCTCGAATCTTCGCATACCTCAGTCCATTCCATTACAAACCCGGGAGGGAGACTCCCACTTTCGGACACCTGGCTCTCTTGGAGACGTGCGTAGAGTCTTGTCCCTACCCGTGTTGGAGCACAGCAACTCCAGGCCGTGCGGAGCGTCAAGCTGATCAATGCTCGTCAACGCCACCACCTAGAGCTGCGCAGGTGTGCTCAACTTGGCACACTGTAGCAAGACAGCGGACTCTATGCGTGCTTGTACTGTACAATGCTCAAGACCTCGCCCAGCTGGACACGAGAGTGGCCACAAGCAAGACACAGGGTGCGGCAATACGCGTACTGAAGCTCAAGCTCTACGATTCGTCTACGGATCAATCCAGCTGGCTGAGGAGCGCAGATTTGCTCGGATACACGCAAGCTTTCCAAGATGTCCGGGAGCTGCACATCGAGACGCATAAAATGGACGACGATCCTAACCTCGCCACCTTCATCGCAGGCTTGGAGAACATCCGCATTCTCGTGATTCGACACGCCTTTGACGAGTCAT